>MU842849.1:185252-270313 GCA_030867305.1 Colletotrichum zoysiae
GGGCCAATCCAAGCCCGTTGGGGAAAGCGAGCAGTCGACCCATCAGTGTTTCTGTATCGTAACGCTTTCGTGGCAAGCCAGCGAACCCATGGGGTAGAAGCCTCGGACGGGAGGCTTATCTACTTGGCGGACCAGCATGAGTGGGACGCCGAGCTCCACGGCATCCACACTCGGCCACACATTCGGGGAATCCAGGCGCGATAAGTCGAACGCCCAGACAGTGGGCATGTCGGTGTAGTGTAGGTACGAATAACATACCATAGCTAGCGTGAGCCGTGAAGAAGCGCAGAGGGCGTGGTGTATGTATGTCTGTAGGCACCTATGTATGGGATGTCTGACCGAGAGAACCTGCAGCCGTGATAAGACGGATGGGTATCAGCTCCGTCGAAAGAACAAGAGGGAGGGGGTACCTACGTGGGTTTTTTTTTTCCCCCGATTTTTATTTTGTTATTCTTTTTTGCAGGTAAAAATATTGACTGATTAGTTGTTGGATAGACCGCAGATGGAAACATGGATGCTGCGCGTGCCCCACGTCACCGGAAATCTGTATTACATAAGCTGAGGGCATTTGCATGTATCGTGCCGCGTACTTTCCGCCTACATCTCCGCACGACTACCTAGAATGTACGTACGTAATGACATCGTTGGAAAAGGTAGGTAGGTAGGTACCCGGTACAGGTACGTACTGCCAGGCAGTGCCGAACCCAGTATCACGTGGCTGCAAAGGTACTGTGTACATACATAAATGCGGGGCTTGAAATCTCAGATGCGCCGCCCACGGCCAATCTATTGACACGGAAACGCCGCCGAGCAAAACCATCACGTAACTTTTTCATCCTCTTCTCCAGAGTCCCTTGACTTCTTGACCGGCACGAGCAGAGCACCCTTCAATCAAATCGCGCATTTGCCAGCATGTAGCCCGTAGCCCTGAGATCTCCTCTCCGTCCTGGGGAAGCCTGTCTATCCTCTGATTGGCTTGCTGTATTACACCGATATCGTATGTGCTCCGTATGCCGACTGGCCATGAACATACATAGCTCCCATCGCCGCAACGCACGCATCGCGTGTCCGTCGCGTGTGAACGACAGGTGCGCCGTGTCGAGCCCGGCCGGGGTTTCAATGAAAAGTGGCTTGATCGGCACCAAATCAATATCAACCGCCCGCTTTTCGCAACATAGAGTTCGCCGATGTACGCAGGCCGCCGACTAATTATCCATCCATGCACGCACGACTGGGTATATCGCCGTTGTTTGATATTCGTAGATACGTTGTGCAATGAACGGTCCGAATAACATGGCCAGAAACCTGCCGTGTCCGTTTGGAAGCCACCACCTCATCTCGTCAAAGCAATCAAAACTTGGATGCTTATCAGATGTGACCGGGGGGGATCTGCGAGGGGTGCCGATACATACAACCCATCGAGGTAGGTACTGTACGCGCCGCTCACTCACTCCCTGTTCTTTGGCAATTGGTCTTGCGCGCAACGGGCCGGTAGATGGTCCCAACTTGCCCTTCTTCCGCGTTGAGGCACGCCGGGCCAGTGCCGCGGGATCCTCCTCCGACGCCACTCATTAGCGCCTCGTCGGTGAGCCGTTCCGATCCCGATGCCGAGTGCACACTTACTTTGGAGATACCAACCCATCTCCAAGACCAGGCTTGACTCGTGTGAACAGACGTCTTCGTCCTGGCTGTCACTTGCGTCACGCCCAAGACACTGACGGGGGGGGGGGGGGGGGCGAAGCCCCGCGAGACTTTCCACGTGTCGTCCACGTCTTGCACATCAGGATGCTACGCCTCCCCCACGAAGAGGCATGCCATTCGCACACGTGCCCGGAACCCCGGATTCTGAGAACAAGCACGAGGCACATCCGGGCCAAATCGCCTCATTTGCGGGGTCTTTAGGAACCGCCAATGCTGGGGTACGCGAGGAACAACCTGACAGACTCGGTTTCCATTACGTCTTGGTTATTCAATCTACACCTACAACCCGCACAACAACGGTGCACAGTACACAGTCCTTGCTACCTACCTTTCAATCGTCTTCCCCTTTCCACTTCTTGACTCTGATGCTCCCGCAGAAGCCTCCAGACCGCTCGCCAACATATCCCCGATCGATACCTTGTATGCTGTGCCGCCACCCATCTCATATCGCGAGTAGAGCCAAAGCACCGACTGCCACAGCCTGGAGGAGCGGTCCGTCGCGGGTATTCGCGCCGTTGGCAGAGACCGGTGGTGCTCCAGTGGGTGTACTTCTTAACGTAGTCGTGAGAGCTGAGAGCGACGTCGGTCGGGTATTGGTGATCGCTGCGACCGACGAGGAAGCGGTCGGCTCCGGCAGGAATGGAGTCTCTGTTGAGGTTCTATCCACCTCGGAAGTGAATGCGAACACCGACGTGGACGTCGAGACGAAGAAGGACGTTGCGGTCTCGTCGTCCGGCACCGACGCCGTGGAGAAGATGGTGGAGGTCACCGTGCTCCCGGGCAGCGTGTCGACCCCGCCCGGGCCCGTGCAGCGCCGGCCGATCGGGCAACAGCCGTACGCGCCGTTGGTGCCGAGCCAGCACGTCGAGCTCGAGGGGCACCCGCCCTGCCGGTCCGGGCAGCACGTGTACGACGGCGGGATGCAGCCGTCGCCGCACGCCTTGCGGCCGGACTCGCTGCACGGGATTGGGATCGTCTGTCGCTTGTTGAAGACGGGGAAGGCGTCGGCCGCAAGGGCTGTGGCCGAGAGGGCCAGGACGAGAATCGTCTTGAGCATACTGGTGAAGGGAGCAGGCAGGATGACCTAAAAAACGAGAGAGCCAATGCTTGTTGATTGCGCTTCTCGCGCGATGATGTCTTGACGCAGCAGTCTCTTCCCTCTGGATCGTGAAGACGCCGCCTTTAAGTACATGACGGACAGCACGAGGCTGCAATGCCGGGCTTTCTGCTCTGTTTCCTCCACTGTGTAAGGCAATTCAGCTCGCATAGTGGGCGGAGATGAACTTGCCAGCGAACATCAGCGTGGCGTCCAATCGACCATGTCGCTGGTGTGCCACGCATCGATAGTGCTCTCTGTTCCCGCAGCGAATAATAACTTCCCCACGAAGCTAAACGTTGAGCCTCAATGGCCCCAGCATATTTGATGGAGGGACGGTGGCGTCGTGGTCCGGGGTCCGGGGCCGAACAGTTGCTTCTTCGGGAGTTCAGCTCCTTAGCTGCAAGTAATCACGGAGCCAAGTCAACCCGCGTCGCCGCACTCTGGTGCCTGACGGACCGCAGGGCTGATTGGAGATTGGAGACAAGAGTAGGCGATAGCTCCTTTCCACAGGACACAGCAAGAGAGGTCGCCCGCATTACGGCTGGCCGCCCTGCATGTAGCATGCAGCTGGAATCATGCAATATAGCGGCAGGCTGTGGACAAGGCGCCGCTATGGTGGGCGAGTTAAACACAGA
Source organism: Colletotrichum zoysiae (assembly GCA_030867305.1). Taxonomy (NCBI): domain Eukaryota; kingdom Fungi; phylum Ascomycota; class Sordariomycetes; order Glomerellales; family Glomerellaceae; genus Colletotrichum; species Colletotrichum zoysiae. The sequence goes on from MU842849.1 coordinate 188,688, forward strand.
CTTGACACCACAAGAAGAAACCAGTCCTTATTGATTATGTACTACGGCGAAGGGAACAATCGAAGGCTCACAAGAGCAAACAAACAAACAAAAAGCTGGAAATCTATCACTCGGGTGACAAAGGAAGAAAGAAGTTGGAAAAGAATGGCCGGTCTCTTCCAGCCACTGTGGTTAAGAGCGGCCTCCCCCTGCCCGAGTGTCCGTATATGCCTTCTTGCTTAGCTGCAGGTGAGATCAGCCGTGTCGTGATCAAAGGAGCAACGGGTCGGGTCGTAGGTAATGCCAAGCTATTTCTTCTTAGCCAAACCGCATGGTAAAAACGTGGCGGAACGTGTGTATGACTTACGTTGAGCGAGCCACCGTCGCTGTCGGTGAGAAACTGGTTTGGGCCCTCGACGTACATGCAGTCATAGCTAAAACGCCCGCCGGTTAGTTTTTGCCAAAAGAAGATACATAATTCGAGATGTACGGATTTGTGAATCACTCACGTCTCTACTTTGCCCGGCCCTGTGATGTTTACTGTCACCAATCCGGCAAAGCCGTTCGGGTTCGCTAGGCGGTAGCCCAAACCATAGCAGGCAGCGGCGGGAAACTTGTTGTAATCAGGGTTGTGTTGCCACATCAAATCCGGTTGCTGCTGAGTGAATGCCTCGCGAGCCTATGCTTTTGGTAAGAAACAGGCATGCCAACGCCAATGAATATGTTTTTAGGGGGGCTCCTACTGCCTTGAAAGAACTGGATCTGCCAATAGCGTCGGCTGCGATAAACATGAGAGTGATGATAAGCGTGGCGACCCCTTCTCCTGTACTACTCCCACTGTCGAAACCTGGCGACGGGACCTGACTGCCTGGGTCTTGGGTCACTGGGACAACGGCAAACGATCCCGAAGGCTGCGGTTCCGGAGCGTCCTGTCGCTTTGCGACTGCTTGTCCGTCGACTATCGCGGCCTTCTCGAAAGCAGGGATGTTCGCGTTGGGAGGGGGGACCGAGGCCTTTGTAGCAGGAGCCTGACGCTGAACAATCTTCTTTACCGTTAGCAGAGCATCTTCCGAGGGAGAGAGGTCTTTATACGAAGCGCATACTTCCGGTTTCGGCTCCTGTTGATGGTTGATAGACCTCACTCCATGGAAAGTAGCGTCCTGTGACGAAGGAAGAGCGGCAGTAAGAGAGACGCCACTGATGTAGCAAACAGAGAGAGCAAGTTTCGAGACCCTCAGCTTGATAAGCAAACCAAGTGAAAAGAGTGTGAAGGGTATAGAGAGTGAAAGCTGCCAACCCGGCAAAAGAGTGAAGAGGGTAGCAAAATGAAAGAACGATTACTGCAGAGATGGTCAACACGAGGAGCTACAGTTGCGGGTGCATTCAGCCATTATATTATTGAACTATAACCCATACCGAGCATGTTGAATATGTAAAGTCTTGTCAGTGTATGCGCCTCAAAATGACACTTACGTCTTGGTGCTTGATTTGTTCCTTGAAACCACCCCACTAGCTTGATTACAACTACCATTTAAGTAAACAAGGCTGTGTTGAGACGAAAATTGTAACAAGGGACAGAAAATCCTCTTCTTTCTAGATTTTCGTATATTCCTCCGACCACTCTCGGATTTTGCCTACTAGTCAAGCGCACGTAAAGATAAGAACCAGTACGGGAATTATCAGGATTGCACATGGCTCTCACAATTGGCAATCGGTAGCGTCAGAGCATGTATGTAAGCGGGGTCAGCACCAGTATTCCGATCTCGTTTACCCCATTGATGTAGACGAATCTTAGAGGCCAACCTATTACGTTGCAGTACATTACATCCGCGGGACTAGGGACGAGAATCGACTTTACTTGGCGAAGTACCGTGTACATTGCCTTTCTGGTAAGATATCGAACCGCAGCAGGCGACCTGCCAAGTCTGCTGCGCAGCCCTATGAGGCGGCACAGCTGTAGGTGGAGCGGCAATACTAGCATCCCAAGCTGAGGGGAACCTGTGCCATGGATAACGGAATAATGGGATCAGGGAAGCCGTTTGGGCCCCCTGTGACTAAAGTATACAATGATGGTCTCCGGATGAAACAAAGAGCCTGGAAAACCACGCATTACTGGAAAGGGTCAGCAGCGAGAGATACCAAATGTGCGGTCAAGGCAGGTGAAGCCGGCAACTCCGTCAGTGCCCTAGACTCTCAGTCCTCTTTGGGGAACTGAGACAGGGGTCCTGATCATGGGATGAACCACACAAAGTGGAGTTATGACCTGTTCTACACCACTTGGAGCGTCTGTATTCTTCAACTTCTTCCAAGTTCTCGCCTGGAGTTGCCACGTCGATGCATCCTGCATGCAGGTCGAGCACGTGTTACAGGGACAACACGAGGGGACGTGCGCCGTTGCATGCATGCGTAGATCATCGTGGTCAAAGCCATCCAAAGTTCAAAGTCCACGCCAGAGTCATGGACTCGAGACGGCGCCAATCGTTCGTCATGTATGCCCTGTCCAAAGGCTCAGTTCTGGCACGTGTCTGCTAAACGCTAAATATCGTCCCCGGCGCCCTGCGCATCGATACCCGCGATCGACCGACACGGCCGCCAAACTAAGCCACCGCACGCGGAGCATCGTCGGTCCTCTCCTGTGGACTGAACTAGCGATCTACACAGAGTCGAGGTTGGGGACCAAAACTCTCAAGCTTGACTACGCCATCGTGAGACCGGGCGGCTTGAGTCAAGGACAGGTTACAGTAAGGTGTTGCGGTGCTGATCGTCACCAGCTATTGCTGATAGCGGGGAGGCTTAGCTTGTTTCTGATGCGGTCCACCCCCACCGCCGGTGTGATGCCCTTGAGGAGTGGATAACTCGTCTTTTGACAAGGCAACCCACGATAGCTGGGTATCCTTACGCGTAACTGAGAATATACAAGATAACCCGACTCTTCGCTACCCCTTCCGCCGGTCCGGGTTCTCTGCGAAACCAATAGAAGAACTCGTGCCGGCGGGGTGGGCTCAGTCTGTGTAATTCCTGGCGCAGATGACACTGGGGTTATTTACGCTGCGATCCAAAATAGGAAGACCCATGGACCGAAATTTGACGTATTGGGACCGAAGGAGAACAGTTCAGCCTTCAAAGAAGCCGTTTCACGGGTGGTGACAGACAACGAGTATGCTTCTGAAAGGTCCTACTATGAAACAAACAACAAATACAATCCTCCTCGCGTGAGTCAAACCTGTAGCGTAGTTCTGGGTTTCAAGCTATATGGGTCAGTCGAGTAAACTAGTGCTGGCTTCATCTCCTTCATATGTTGGCTTGCATGTGACTTCGTTCTTGCCATCTCCAAATCTGGCCCTTTGACATATTCAAGTTGCTGCTGTCTCGGGAGCTTTCATGGGTTTTCTACCCCAAATGTTCCAGCTAATGCCCGTCAGCAAACATGGCTCTTCGTCGAAGGGTACGAGTTGTTCACTTACAGAGAAAAGTACGCATGGACGTTTCGGTTCCCGAGCTCCTTGCGAACGTCCACGACGTGCACGAGCACCTCTTCCCTCGTCCACCCGAGGGCTCTAGTAAAGGGCGCCATGACGAACGATTCCCAGTTCATTGCAAAGTTCTCGTAATTCCAGATGCCGATTTCCTTGTAGTGCCTATCCTTTGGCCACCCATTCGAAGGCCATTTGAAGCGCTGAATGTGGACGTCTTCGAAGCCGGTCTCTACCATCTTGTCCTTGAGACCTTGAATGTCCACGAAGGGCCGACCAAAGATGGCTGCTGCCTGCGCCAGCATTTCGATACTCTTCACAAGAGGTGAGTCCGCCGCGAGAGTGTCGTCGTCGCATTTGGGTTTGACATCCATCTCAATAAGCTCGAGGTACCCCCCGGGGCTGAGATGGCTGAAGGGTAAGGTGTGAGAGATTTACGGCACACGAGCGCAACGAATGAGTACTAACTTATAGGCTTGCCGGAGATATTCATCCCAGTTACCAATGCTCGAGGTCATTCCTCTGCTGTGTATATAGTCAAAGGGGATCGAGAATGTCCAGGGCTCTTCGACATCATCGATTTCAAACCGGACGTTGGGGGGCACGCTAGAAGGTTGTCAGTCAGTCTTCCTTCAAGTCTGGCCATCTCGTTCATGTTGCTGGAGGTTCCTACAATTCAGGCTGGCTCGGGGACAAATCAATGCCCAGTACCTATATCCGCGTGATGAGTATAAGGGCACAAATTAAGTTGCGGGCTATTGTTACGAATCAAACTGGTGTCTTACCTCCGCCTCGGGATGCTCGTCTCCGAAGTCAATGGCCCAAATGCCAGAGCCCGTCCCAAGATCGAGAACTCGCCCGACTTTTGCGCCGGGTTCATTCGGCGGAGCAGTTCCCAGTTTACCGCCGCAAGATCGAATCACCATGTTGTGTTGCAGGTCTATCAAGCATCAGCGCCATGGGTTTTATCGGGCAACTTTCAAATGAGAGAACACATACCGAGTCTTTCGTTTTCTCTTTCATCGTTGGGGATATAGTATTCTAGTCCGACCGGTGAGTAACTGAAGTCACAATAGAAACAGAGGGATGCGGGATCTTACTGCCATCCTTGTATTTGTGATAAGTCCGTCCGTTTTCCAGTCGGTAGTCGAAGACCGAGCTTGTAACGCTTGCACTCGACAAAGCGTTTGACTATAGGACGACACGTCAATGTCTATACCGGAGGAGATTCCAACAGAGCATCACTCACTTCCGCAATCGAGACATTGTCGTCTGTGATCTTTGCTGGCCGTTAGCATGAAGGCGGACAACTGTCTTCCCCACCGCAGAACCCTACCTCCTCGGCGGCGATGAGGTCGCCATCGACATTTTGCGTGGTGGAATCACCAGTGTTGGCAGCAGAGTCTGGAGCAACTATGGCATCCGACACCGCAGCGGCTGGAGAAGTACTCGCCATGGTTTCGGTCCGAGACACGTTTGAGGCTATTGTGAGCGCACTGGTTGGGAAAATTTGGGGCCTCATAACAAAGGTCACGCACGCACCGACTTTTATCTGTCCCTGCTTGGGTATTTTGTTTACCCCTCTTTGAGCACAATCGTCGTGGGGCATTCTTCACCCGGATGTAACGGCGGCGTCTGGGTAAAGCATGGGTGAGCATGGACCGGCATGGAGGAGACCCCTTGCAATATGTATTGCGCGATATGTCAGCCGGGCCACTGGGTGCTCAGGCCGCAATAATACAAAGCTGCGCTGGTGCTGGAAGATTTATATGACTGATCAAGTGACTGCTACTGAAAACGATCGCACTCACTTTGGTTCTTGTTGACAATATGCCATCTTTGGGCTGTGTAGATTCATCATGGTGACTGACTAGTTGCTGTTCACTTTGACATCAAGTGCTATGCGTCGACGTATCAACCCCTTTATTGCACTGTGGAAAGGGGTCTAAGCACATGACTAGCAAGGGGCTGCGCCCGATTTATTCCGGAGATACAACGACAGCCGACTTTCAGGCAAGTCTGGCAACATCGCTTAAGTGCACCCAGCTCGTCGGAATGTAGTCAAGAGGCATAAATTATATTTTGAAGGATGTTATGATACAAGATCTGGGTTGAATGGTATATACGTAGCGCTACATCTGAAGCAGGTTTCTTCGTCATTGGTCAGGCTTATGCTACCCTTTTGACTCGCTGACTTGTCTGTCGAGTTACTTATGCGCTCGCCTTCGCAGCCTCAATGATAACATCAGCAGCCTTCTCGCTTGCTTGGTAGATGGCAGCGACGATGTACATTCCGGGAATCTTGGGGAAGATGGACGCGTCCACAACGCGAAGTCCGTCAACACCTCTGACACGGAACTTGGAGTCCAACACGGCCATCGGGTCGTCATCGGCGCCGATGGGAGCGGTGCAGGAGGCGTGGTGGCCCCACGCCTCATCGCGGGCGAACTGCTTCAGGTCCTCCTCCGAAGTCATCTCAGCAGGCGGCCAGATGCGTTCGAAACGGCCATCGAGGGGAATGAGGTCCTTGAAAGCCTGGATGCCGTACTTCATGCCTTCGTAAACTGCCTGGAGATCCTTGTCTCCGCCGATGCCCTCGCCGAGACTGTGGAAAGTGATCTTGGGGGTGTCGCGGGGGTTGGCGCTAGTAAGGTTCACGGTTCCGGCATTGTTGCGGGAGCGGGCCTTGAGAGTCAACCAGGTCCAGATGCTCAGATCTTCGGTGGCATGGAGGGAGTAGCTGGGGAAGTAGCCGTTGAAGTACGCGGGAACGCCGCCGAGGAACAGATCAGGGTCACCCTCAGCCACGGAAGAGTGCTTGATGTAGCCGAAGGCGATGCCGTTGGTGGTGTAAGAGCCCTTGAGGGGTCCTCCGATGTTGTTCTTCCAGTCGTTGTAGCAGGGGTCGGTACCGTTCAGGAACTTGCACTTCTTGAGAAGAGCGAACTCGGTGGGGGCCTTGCCGACAATACCGACCTCATAACGGTCCTGCATGTTACCACCGACACCAGGGAGATCCTTGACCACGGGGATGCCAAATGACTTCAGCTCCTCAGCGGGGCCAACACCACTCAGCTTCAGGATCTGCGGCGTGTTGAAGGCGCCGCCGGATACGATGACCTCACGGCTGGCGAAAACGGTGCCGGGAATTCCGTTGTCCTCGTCGGTTGCGCGGGGGTCGGCGCGGTACAAGCTCTTTCCAGCCAGGTAGTCAACGCCAGTAGCTTTGGGCTTGGGGCCGGTGGTGTCAAAGTTAACCTTGGTGACGAGAGTGTTCAGAGCGATGTCAAGCTTGTACTTCTTCGATCCGTCCTTGTTGGTGGCGCGCGCAACATCGAGGACAAATCCGCGAGGAGAGCTTCGCGAATAATTCTCGTCCATGGAAAGGGGAATCTGGTAGATGAGCTCGGCGTTGTCTCGCGATGGCGAAGGGTTGTTGATGTCCAAAGTCAGGACCTGGCAATGTGAGCGAGAGAGTTTGCCTATTGTACCAATGGAAAACTTACCTCCAACAGGCCAGTGACAGTGCCCAAAAGCTTCCCAACCAGACTTTTGCCCATGGCAGTGGCAGCGGCGACGACCAAGGAGGCGACCTTGAGATCCTCAGCGATCAGCGTGACCGGAGTGACACGGGTCTGCAGCCATCCGTTGAGACCGTGGCCGACAATGCTGCTGGGAAGGTAACGGGCAGCCTCGAGCTTCTCGAAGTACTTGTCCATCACATCCGGAGCCCAGGAGTCGTCGCCAGTGATGGAGGCGATGTAACTCCAGTCACTCCTGGTGGGCTTGATAGTCACCAAGGCATTGTGCTGAGAGCAGCCTCCCAGAGCGCCAGTACGCGGGTACAAAATGCCCTTCTTGACGGAGCCCGCCGGGGGGTCAAGTCCGACGTAGTAGTCACCCTCCGGCGTCAAGTAGGTCATTTTAGTGTCCCGGCGGGCCTGGGTGTCGTTTGCATAGTGGTCGACGAAGAAATCCCATTTAATGGGGACATGGTCACTGCTGAAGGGATGCACAGCCGGAACCTGAACAACAGGATCGGCTCCGTGGTCCTCGCCTGGATGACTATTAGCGGGGTCCATGAGCTAGAGGCATGATTCGCAACTGACCTGCGTCGATGAGCAGTACACTGTGGCCGGCCAAAGCCAAGCGAGCAGCAAGCGGTGCTCCTCCAGGACCGCTCCCTACGACAATGTACTCGTAGGTTGAGTTGGGCTTCGGGCCAGAAGAAGGATAGGTGTAGCCGTTGGGGGGCAGTTCGGCGGATGGCTGATAAGGAACGACGGGTGCCCTCCAGCTGGTGAACCTGAAAACTAGTTGGCTGGTGGTTCTGCCGACATTTTAGGCTTTACTTACGCGGATGCGCTCGTCGCTAGAACAGCGACAGAGTTGATAAGCCTCATTACGGATTAGATTCGATGGGTGTTTCGGAGAAGTGAAGTAAACGAGTGTGTGAGCGAATGTGGGCGATGGAAACAGACGGCAACGCTAACGATTGACGACTGAATCTTTCTTCTAAAGCAAAACTAAGGGAGCGACTGGACACACACACGAAATGTAGTGGTGTTGTTTGGGTGAAGGAGCGGCACAGCTGGAACGCTGGATAGGTGGGTGGTGAGTTGTCAAAGCGAATGGCAAAGCGATGTGCTGGTTAAATGGCTTCACAGAAAGGCATCAAGCACACGCACACACACACACACACACACACACAGGAGCCGAGGCGAATGCCATTGATCGCAGCGCTTGCAGATCAGGATACTAGGTGGACACCATTCGAACCGTCGGGGCTCACGGCGGGCGATAATCATGACGACTTCCCAAACTGTCTTGTCGATCAGCAAGGTCTTCGTCGTATTCAGCAGCGCCCACAACCAGTGCGGGTTGTGGGTGGCAGCTGGGGTTAAGGAAATTGAGGTGTGCCAGCCTAGTCGGCCGTTACATGTCAGGAGTCTTCACTCTTAAGCGACCTGTCTAGTACGATGCGGGGAGTCGCGTCGATACCACGACGCCGCATGCTAGACTGACAGACGGCGTCTGTGCCTCGACTTTGACAAGGGGGGCTACGCAACAGTCATCTTACTATAGTGGTGTATGAAGTACGTGATATGAGATGACAGCTCCGCCCATTGCATGGCGGAACCATGGCCTTGGGACGGAACGCGGTGGAGTGTACTTCATGATCCACACGGTCCCATCCACCAAAGACCGTTTCCACTACATTGCGGATCAGACAACCAAGGAACACCTGGCTAGGGAGGACCATGAGCAAAAAAAGAGAAAGGAGAAAACCCCCAGCCATTCTAGGAGAATATTCCAGTAGAGATTTCTATTGTCATGAGGTTATTATCCCAGGCTTGTCACTGGAAAGGAGGAGGGGGTGATGCTTGCATGGTATCAAAGTCCAGAGGCAGTCACTTGTTGACTTCGAGAATTATCAGGATAGCTTCTAGAAGCAGGTCGCTTGGTACCGCAAGCCGAAAGGAGATGCCCTCCGAACCCGTGGCAGGGGGAGACGAGCTTCGTCATAATTATTTCCGAACGCACATTGTAAACATCCGCTTTCCTGAATTACTTGCCTAGACTGGAATGATTGACCCTTGGGCAGTTCAAGCTGCGTCTGCATTCTTTTCTCAACAAGGCAAGACGTCCGAAAGTTAGAAGCAGCTCCAATCGGGTTGGCATGGTTCTAGATCCAGTCTATCTTCCTTCAGGCGCAAACCACCTGTCTGTTCGCTCCCCCAGTAGATCGAACCTGGGCCTCGGCTTTCAAATCAATCGCCAGCTGTCCATGGTGCATGCCATTGCAAGTAGCCAGTGACCATTTAAAGCTATGTCCAACGACTTTCCGTGACAACCCAACCCATCTCTTTCCGCCTGACCTCACTACTGAACTAGGCGTCATTTTGAAGGTCGAACTCAAAGTATGCAGCTTTTTCTTCGCAGAGGTGTTTGGAACAAGTGGTGAACATTACGGTTCTGGACAGCTATTAGTACCCGGCCCTGAAACGTTACGTCTCCTAAATAAATGCCACGTCAGGCACAAATGGTGATGCCAGTCTTGCCTGGTTACTCATATCTGAACATGCACGCCGTTGGGTCCATCCCATTTTGTAGCGATCGACAATCGGCGACAAAAGGGAGAAGACCAGGCTCTGGCCAAGAGTGGAAAGGCTTCTCATCGTCACATATACTAATCCACATCGGCACGGTTCGATAAACGCGGCAACGTCGGGAAGCCACGGCTCGTTGACAATCTACCATACGGATAGATCCTCTGGCAATTGGTGGCACAGGCAAGACGATCTTTACTCACTCTGGCTCACTATCGGTGAATTGAACGCCGACAAGACAGGTTTCCTTGATGTTGAAGGACAAGAATGATTCTTAATGGAAACTTGTTTCGGAGAGACACTCAATCTCTAGCCCACCGTATCGAAATACATCAAATGTCGGAAGATTCAGTACGGAGACACGGATAGCCCCAAAACCGCAGCGACACAGTACAGGGACAGGAATTCAAAATCTTGGCATCACAACTCCCACTGTATCTTCCCTTCATCTATCATGATAAAGGCATATTACTATGGCATTGTAACAACACGACCATTCCCACCCTCCCATTCCCACCACCTCCACTACACTGCTGTGCTAATCGCTGTCTCACCACCGCTTTTCAGTTGAAAAGGCAACTGGGCGGGGAACACCACTTTTTCCCGGGGTTTACCAAGTTTCTGGGGTGGCTCTTCAGGGATTGCGCCTAGCCTGTGCGGCCTACCATACTAAGTGGGACAGTCTAGGATTGCGAAACTTCGCCCTGTCTATCATAATAGCCCACCTGGTCTCCGTAATGTGCGGTATCCTCGGAGAGCTCATCAGTCTATAGGTGAATAGGCAGACTCAGAACTGGGTCATTTGGATCATTGAAGCATCTGGCCCAATTAGGGCTGAGACATCGAGCGGTGTACCCCAGCGATAAGACCATCTTCTTATGTCCTAGGCTCACAAAAACATCGTGGCCGTCCTGCGACCGTGTGGATCTATGAGAAATTGAGCGCTGGTGGTGTGGCCCAATGCGATTTGGTTCGCATGCTCTGGAATTGACTCATCGATGGTTGTCTGTCTCATCGCAGACGACTATGGCACGGACAACGGGACTTGTGACGCAGAAACGTCGTACTACTGCTGTTGCAAAGAAATTCAAGTGTAGTTTTAAAACTTTTTCAAAATCATTCTCAGTACGTGGGGTTGAAAAAATTGTAAATAGGTTGGAAATTACTATGTACAGGTAAAACTTGATGGCTAATTGTTGAGTCATGAAGCAAAGTACTTTTCAAGGATTGGGCCCCTGGCCGCATGTCAAACCGAACCAAATCATAATCAGAATCCCCCTCTACAACCGGGTATGCTTCTCTGTACCAGGATGTGACGATGAGGCGGACCAGGTACTGTGAACACTGTGGGCCGATTCGCCGAAGCCTGGCTTGCCATTGTCCACGTCGACCAGCGGGATGAAGTCGCCTTCATCGCCTTGCCGTGGGACGCTTTTGGCCGATTTCTCTGCCGTAGAGCTCATCCCGCTCTTGCTCGTTCCGGATTTCATTCCGTTTGATTTTTGACCACTCGAGTGAGCATGCGAGTTGCCATTCGTCGAGCCAAGTACCTTTACGCCCAATGCCATGAACAGAGCGCGCAACGAAGGCAGGCAAGCGCAGATGATGCCCACATGGAGTTCGACGGTGCTCCACCAGGCTGCTTCGGTATAGTCCCAAGTGATGTTCTGGGAGTTGGCAAAGAGGATGAGGGACCTGAGACGAATTACACTGACAATGGTGACGCTGAAATAGATGGTTAGCGGGTACGGGGAAAGGGACCTTGATGTTTTGCCAGGGTGAGCCTTACAAGATTCCCAGAGAGAACATGAACATGATCATGAGCTTCTTCTTCAGCTTCATCTGAAGCTCGGATAGCTTCCTCAGGGGAAGCACCAGGATGATGATGTCGATGACAATGTTGCAGATGGCCGACATCCAGCCCTGGAGATGGATGTCGTTGCATTTTCCGACCTTGTTGCTGTCGATCTGCTCCCATGAGAAGCTGACCGGTGTACACTGCACTGCCGTGCAGGTAACGAAAGCGATTCCGTATGCGAGGCAGAGACCCATTGTCCCGTAAACGAGCTGCCGGAACGTCTTGTCCATCGAGAAGACACGGAGCATGAAGAAAAGAATGCTCATCTTGGTTGCAGTCAGTGCCGCGAAGTAGAACAGCTCTCCAAAGTAGTAGTACTGCCAGGTGTTAGCGACGATAAAAACTCGAATGCATGCGGCAGCCTTACAAAGAGAACGTTCTCAATCTGCTTCTCGGGTAGAGTCCACATATCTTTGCCGAGTCCGTTGTTTGACACTGCAGTTTTGTTAGATGCTGAAAAGTACAGATCGAAACAGGCATCTTACGGGTTACGGCAAATATGGTCGGAGGTATCGTCAGTGCCATGGCGATGACAATTGTCCAGTCATCCCACCCCAAGGTCCTGCCACCAACAGGCAGACCGGAACACATCCGCAGACCGAATACCAAGAATGCGATGGCTCCCCCGATCACTCCGATCAGAAGAGGCTTGGCAGTCTCATTACGAACCGGCGCACCACACATCGTCATCGACGCGTTTTTGGACACTGTATATGATCCATCAGCCTATTTCGATATCATGGCATCTAGCTGTGCCTACTCAGTCCCTCGTATTTGGTGCACGACTGCATGATGCATCCTGCTAACTGGGTGTTGAGTGGCACGTTTGTACACAGACAGGGTACATCTGTCAGTGAACAAGCCGACTCGGGGATAAGTTTTGCGAGGCAACCTAGCTGTGGAGATGGGTTTTAGCTTGGTGTGAAGTGAAACCCACACTCGGGTATACTTACAGCACACGGTGGGAACAGCTTCATGGCAACCTCTGTTGGCGATTGAGCTGCGGCAGAGGCTTGGTCCGCGGCGGAGACAACGCCCGCGAGCACGGCCATTGCCGTCAGTGCGTATGTTGAGAACCTCATGATGTACTAAGACAACCTTGCCAGGATTCGGACACCGGCTGTTCCAAAAACCAAGTTGAAATAGTGAAGTATGGCAGAAGAGCTTGGGGGGAGAGCTGGCTGGAGGATACCCGGCTGTTATAAGCCTCCAGATCAATGCCCAGTTCCCCGGACATGAGAGAATTAGATAACCCGTAAAACTCGAAGCAGAGAAGAGATAGTGACATCTTTGGGCCAGAACGGAATGTTCCGCAATCCCTGCTGCACGTAACGGCACATCGCATGGGCTTCGTAAGGGGAAATGTGAATTTACTGGGACTCTTCATGACGACCGACAATGTTCGTAATTTTCTCCGATCAAAGTGTACGTGTTTCTCGACCGGTTCCTTGCTGGGATCAGCTGCAGTGGCCTGATAAGCCTCAATGCCGTTCTCGGCCATGGACCTGGGCGGCGTATAAGTCTTGCCAAGCCCTAAAACAAGGTTTCCTTATGTCTCCTTCTATATGGAGAAACGGTGACTCCAGGCCCTTTGCAATTCTCTCCAACCACAGGTTGGAAGAATGCTGCCGAAATGCCGGCCTACAGAAGAGGTTAGTATATCAACGATCGCTGCAAGTGCTGGCAAAACAGATCCTGCATATCCTGGTCAAGTCCACTGCTGTGTAGTGAAAATCAATGTATACTAGAAACCGTTTTCTGTTGACCCATGTCGGAAATTTGATTATAGGGCGTTGAGAAGCCCTTTGCTAATCCTAATCAGTGATCCCTGCTCCTACCTCCCCAAGTTACATCGGCCGCCTGTCCACTTTGAGTATCTCCCTCTCCACCCTTTGACAAAAACGAGTTCCAATGGAGAACTGCAATTTGTCCGTACGTCAAGGACCAGGTCCTGCCCACCTGCACTTGGTATTACTCCCTTGAGAGTCGGGTGGAAATTTGACGTATGCCAGCCTGCAGTCTCTCATCTGCACGATGGCTGATTGCGGCCACTGTCAACGATCTAACCGCCGGGGCCTCGTTTCAGCCAATTGGCGTAGTCTAGAAAACGAGGCACAGGATTGCAGTTGATTAGGGATTGTCTCCCCACACTCAAACCCGGTTTCTGGTGCCCTCCAAGTTCCTAAGGATCTACACGCGTACTACGCTGTTCAGGCAACCAACAAGGACAACGACATGAGCAAGGCCCGCGGCTTTTCCGATGCTATTCCGGAAGACATGATGGGCCCGGGTACCAAATCGTTGTTCCCCAGCTTGAGTCAGCCTCCTACACCCACGAAGCATTATATCATTTGTTATAACAGTAAAGGTTTGAATGAACGCCAATATACTCATGGTTTGACAAAGAGGGGTAGGTATCTTGAACTACCAATCAGAAGCAAACCATATTTGCTACCAACATACCGCCGAAGCAAGCCTCACTTTGACCCTATCATAACAAGGAGTGCTTCCTTTCGTAATTTCCGACCAAAAGCCAGGCCAAATAGTCCTAGTTTCACTTGTAGCTCACGTGAACATGGTCCCTGAAAATTGTGAGAGGTGGCTCGGTTTTTTGGGTTATTGGAACTCACCAATGGTTTGCAGTAAAGTCGCCTCTATCTTCCATAGTGCGCCAGCTCGACCAAGACTTCTCGGAATCCTGAGAAGGGTTCCAGATCTTCTGGCCCCAAATAACATACTTCAGGTTGACACTGTCGCGGTTTTTCATGACCCATTCCGCGATTTCTTTGCCGGACACAGTGGGTGTCTGTATACTCAGTCAGCGCGAGACCTGTAACCCAACCGATGCTTTACGTGGCACTTACACCATCGGCATCGGAACACATCATGTCCGTTGCTTTGCCACAGCAGTGGTCGGAAGTGCCAGGGCAGGCACAGTCCCGCGTGCAATATATGACTCGGACTCTACCGGGGAAGGCCGCGACGATTTTCTTCGCACCGTCAACGGCGACCTGCTTGCAAGCACCGACGGACGGTATCGAAGGAGCGCCGTAGCCGCCGAAGCCGGTGGCGGACGAAGAGCAGCACTTGAACCCGCTCGGACCCGGGCACTGGTTCGAAGCGGTCGTGCCGGCGCAATCGCTTGACCAGCGACAGTTGCCGCTGCTGCCGCAAGGTGACTTGGTGCAGCACTTGATGTTGTCTGCGTCGGCCGGGCAAGCGCCATTGATAGCCGTACCACCGCTCGACGAGCAAGTGCTCGTGGTCACGCAGACGCCTGTTTGCAACGTTAGTAAAGCGTCGATAGATTTTGAATGGGAAGCTCCGACCAGCTCTCCCTCCGGAACCGTAACAGGGTTCGTTGAGGGCTGCGAGTGCTGCTGTTGCCGAGATGGCGGCGAGGAGGCAAGATCGGTAGTGCATGATGCTGCTTGTGTTCGTTTGTTGAGTTTAATAAGAGAGCTACTATGTTGCAATGTCATTGCATATCAGCCCCTGAGTTGCCCCGAAGGGACGCAGATATATATACGTTTCGGAAATGTAGAAAGAGTATCATGCTTCCTCAATAGTTTGTCCGATCTTACGTGGTACAGCATCTCAGCTTCCCCGCCTCAGCTGAAGATGCACACTTCGGTTGCACAGCCAGCATTTTTTGGAGGCTTGGCTCTCGTCACCGAGATTCAGCTGAGGCTTTTTTCCCTTCTTCGCTGTAGACTCAACTCAGCTGTGAATCCCACAGTCACGATGCACTCGTGGTTTCAACCGTGTAAGCCATCAACGTCAAGTCTCAGTTGGCCACCCACTAAAGTTGCTCGTTCAGGACAGGAGGAACAAGAAGGTTGCACTAATATAGGGCGATTCGATGGGACGAACCGCGGCGATCGCCGCCCCAGCTTAGCTCGCCCACACTGTTACTACACTACCTACGAATACCAGGACCGGGAATGCATTCCTGTGAGCTCGGTCCACCTAACTCGCGAATCCTGCGGGTAACTCCGTGATTGACCCGCCCAAAGCTCAACGTCGCTCACTCGCTCATCATGTCAGTTGTAAGCCGCCTACTTGAAGTCAGAGCCATGCGTTACCGACTGTGGTGTCGGATGCACGCACATGGGTACAAGAATTAGAAGAAGACAAATCAGTTTCCCTTGACGATCATGTAAGCACAGGGTTCACAAAATGTCGTCACCTGTCGATCTTCAAATATGTAAACCTGGAAAACTGAGACATTTGGCAAGACACGTATTATGCCCAAGGGACTTGCGCATCAACTCAGACAAATCGTCCGCTTAGGCCAAACACTCCTTCAACAGGTACTAAGACAGAGAAGATGAAATCTCAAGAGGCGCCTTCGATATATCCCAGCACTCGGAAGCAACGTAAGGGATACATAGTTGGCAGGCAGGCAGGTTACTTACATTTGTTTTACTACTTGGAGTACTTCGGCAGCGCGACTATGCCCCATTATTCGCGGCCCGAGACCTTGAATCAGACCACAAAGTGTTGGTGTCGCATAGGTAATGAGCTAGGTGGGAAGGGTGGCGATTAATTCGATTAATTCGGAGTACTGTGTTTATTCTCAACTTGCATGCGTAAGGAAGAAAAGAAGCCATCACGGGTTACCTTGATAAAAGGTGTGAGATACATTAGATTGTGGCTATATGTGAGCTTAGCCCCTTATGGGAAATAACTGGCGATGTCCTGTCGTCGCACAAAAGAGATGTTTGAATGTGCCAAGCACACATCATTGCACCCTCTTTTTGGAAACGTTTATCAACGTTTAACTGCAATCATAACTTTGCCAATCTCTCTGCAAGAGTTCAAATGCTTAAAAGCCGTCTTGGAGTCCTGGAAGGAGAAAACTCGGTCTATGATGGGTCGTTGATCACCCTTTTTTCCTAAGAAAGTTGTGCATGGCCTGATAATCCAGCTTTGAGCCAACAGCAACACCCTTATATCGACGCTTCAAGTAACATTGACGAGTTATTTTGCCCTTGGCGCCGTGTAGAATCTCGGCTTTCTGACCAATTGTCGTCTTGTAGTTGATGCCATGTACACTTGGATTAAGCTCCTTGGCTGGTTCAAGCCTCGTATCCGATGGTGAGGTGACGATCGGCTTAAGACGGCGAGCGTGATGGAGGAGTGCAAAGAAGCAAAAGCCCCCAGTACCTGAGTTCGATAGCTAGCGATTTGCTATATTTCCGCCACAATCAATTTTGTAGTCTCTTTTTCATTTTCTTTCTTTTAAATTTGTTTTTTTTACCTTGCAGTAAAGTGGGATCGTCTTTGCTGCACGACAATGCGCAGTAATCGTGCCGTTCTCAACCAATAGGAGGTACGCAGACGCTGCTTCATATGATGGGACTCTAGTGTATACTTTTATGTGCCTCTACCTAGCTAACCATCTTGATGCGGCCTTCCAGAACAGGTGCAATGACCCGGGTCCAATCCACGGTAAACTCGCCTTCCCGCAGGGGATCACACACATCGGCCTTGACGCCGGCCTTGCTGGCCCATCTGGCAAAGAACTTACGCATAATGAGCATCTCCGTGTCGAGCTGCGCAACCGCGTCGGCCTCGTCTTCGGACTCGTCGAGCTCGTTGTCCGCGTCGGGTTTCGGGGTCTTGGTGTTGAGCCTCTGACGCTTGACCATCCATTCGGCCCACGACCTGGACCCGGTCTCGGGCTGGGGGTCCGAGGTGCCCGTCGCGGCGGGCGTCTCCCACATCCTGCGGGGTTCGACGGGGCTGTGGCACTTCTCGGCGACCTTGAGCCAGCTTTCGCTGAGGTTCTTCCACTGGCCGACGGTCTTGAGACTCATGAAGTACTGCCGCAGCATGGCGGAGATGAGGATACCGTTCTCTTCGCAGACGATCTCCTCGGCGGTGCCGCCTTCCGGTTCGACCAGGAGACTGGTGTACCCGTCTGTGATGGTCAGCAAATGCTTTGAATTGTTGCGCGGACTCGAGTCGTACCCTTTCCTCGGCCCATGTAGCCTCGGGTGGCGAGTGTGTATTTCCTTTCGAAATCCATGGGCTCGCCTCCAACGCTGGCCGATACAATACGCGAGCTAGGCGGCCTGTTGGGATCGAAGGTGTATTCGATGTTGGATACTTGAGGAAAGCGGCCTGTCTGGTTAGCGCGCGTGGCTGATGGCCTGGCCCTGCTGATCTACTAACCTTCTTGCGCGGGATACTGGGAGACGCCATTCTCCAAAGCATCCCATAGCTGCTGGCCGGTCACCCGAATGAAGATGACGGGATCCTCAAAGGGGAAGCAGTTGGTGATGTCCCTAACCCTGATCGCACCCGGCGGGTAGATCTGGTCACCACGGATCGTCCCGGCGGCCATCAGCGCGCAGTCCGCGTTGTGGTAGTGTCTCATGACGTCGCAGACAAAGTTGCCCATGTTGCTCTCCTTCATTCTGACCGTCGTGAAGCGCGCATCCAGGGGCGATGCCGTCCAGCCGACGGACTTGGCCAAGCTGTGCTTCAGTTTGGAGGTCAAGTCCTCCGTCAGGTTCAGGGTCTCCTGGTCCTCGGTAATGGAGGAGACGATGTCGCGTCGCAAGATGTCAAAGTCCCACTTGCCGGAGCCGTCGGGCTTCTTCCGGACCTCGATGTAGCTCAGCTGCTTGAAGTCGGAGCCGGACCGCAGCACGTGGGTACCTTTGATGAAGCTGTGGCCGTAGTAGTGATCATGGCCACCAAGGATGATGTCAAAGAGGCCGTCGGTCTTCTCGGCGAGCTTGTTGTCGTTCGGCTCACGCTGGTGGCTGAGGCAGATGACGATGTCGGCGCCCTGGGCACGGAGCTGCGGGACGAGCTCCTTGGCGGTCTCGCTGGCGGATTTGTAGATGATGTTGGGCGGCAAGCTGTTGATGGTCTCCAGCCACTCCCTCTCGCCCAGGCCGACGAGGCCGATCTTGATGCCATTGGACGATGTGAGCATGTGTGTGTGCTTTGCATTCCCGAGTGGCACGTTTTCCCCGAGGGCCGGGTCCAGGACGTTGGCAAGCAGCCAGGGAAAGTTACATCTTGACGTTAGACTCTCAAACTGCTTGACGCCAAAGTCGAAGTCATGGTTCTGGCATGGATGGACGGGTCAGACTTGTAGTAGGGTCAATGAGGGAGGCATGGAGTGGCAGCGGGTTCACTTACACCAACGCAACTGCAGTCAACGCCGATCTTGTTCAGAATGGGAACCATGTGTTCGCCTGATGGAGCGCGTCAGTGTCATGATGTTGGCGAGTAAGTGCACGTTGGCAAATGAAGGAAAGTTGGCACGTGGGGCGATACCTTTCGTGACGGAACTTTCGAGACTAGGGTTGAAGACATCGCCTGAAAATAGAGTTACGAGCTCGGGCTGTCCCTGGAAGCGCTCATGGCTACGGTACTCGTTGACGGCAGTGACGAAGCGTGCAACACCGCCTACCGGCTCAGCACTGGAGGGTTCCAGATGGTAGACATCGTTCAGGTGAAGAAGGCGCAGGGCAACCGGTTCCTGAGAGCCCGAACTGAAGGTGACGACTGGCTCATCGGGAGGCGGGGTGTTCTTAGGCATACCGGAAAGGGGGGAGAGAAGAGAGAGATGAGTAGGTAAGGAGAGGAGGAAGAGAAGAAGGAGGAAGAAAGGTGGTCCAGGAGTACAAGCCCAGTCGGAACAAATCGAGTCGAGTGCTAGTGATGAGGTGTCGGTGACGATAAGATGCGAGGGGACCGGTCCCTCTGAGTTCAGCCAAGGTTGAGTGAGCAAAGTTCGAGTGCCGTCGCCGTCCGTGTGTGTGTGCGGTTCGGCGCGGTGAGCTATCAGCTCAGCTCAGCTCAGCTCAACTCAACTCAACTCCGCGGGGGCGGGGGTGGGGAGTGAGATGGCTGCGGGACAGGTGTGGAGAATCCGAATTCGATAGGGACCAACCAAATGGCCACGATTAGGTACCAAAGTACGTATCTATCATATCACGTGATGATAGGCCAGACACGTGCGTAGGAGACACTTACCATGTGCACTGCGGTACGTACCCAGACTAGACTTCGTAAGCGAGCACCGGGCCATCCCTTCCCCGCCTTCCGCCCGGGTACGTACCCGCCCGCACATGCACCTACTTAGGTACCTAAGCAGGTAGGTAGCCTGCTTACACACACCACCAGCTCAAAAGTCTGTTTACAGCATTGAGGATGGCCAAGCAAAGCGACAATACATACCTCGGTAGGTATGCAGTATAGGCGGTTAAGGCACAGGGCCTTTGGTGGCGCGCTGTGAAGTGGCCTCGAGCTTTGAATACGTCCGGTCCCTCTGCGACTTGTCGTTGGGTGTACTTGTCGCGAGAACATCGTCAAAGACTTTGACTTCATGTGCAAGGAGCCTCGTCCCGTGTCGGATGTTCAGCTCGACTGTTATGTCTGAAACCCCCCATGGCCCAAACTTGTAAATGGCGCAACTAGTTAACGGCGCATTTTAAATTACCCCTGCCACCCCGTACATTCATCTTACGCATTTGACGTTTATCCTCCAATTATATAAGTTTCCATGTCAAAGTAACGTCTAAATCGGCTATACCCGCTGCACATGAAGCTTCTCAGCCACCGCCTAAATCTGACACGAGATGCATCCATCCTTACCTATGCAGCACCTCAAGACCGATTCGCACCTTGTCCTGTCACGCTCCTCGCGGTCGTCCGAGATGATTAGCATCTTGTTCAGAATCAACGTTACAGTAGCTGCAGTTTAACACTGGTGGTGTAATAGGCTATGCCTGTGTAACACCTTGTTAGGTCTCGACCAGTAGATGCTGCCGCGGCCCGATCGGGCGCGCATACGCCCCCTTACCAGTTGTAATCAGAACACAGTCAGATGGCCGATATGCTATCCTCGAACGTTTTGTTGTGTTAGCCTAATGGGTGCGCCCGACGCGCTGACGGCCGACGTGATTGTTTGCCTACATATCTGCATACGCCCGGCTAGAGGCCAGTCTGTCACTGGGGAAAAAGCTATTCGTCAAGCGGCCAGCTGAACGGCGTCTCCGGCAATCATACGCCTCCAATTATGCAACTGAGACTCGCCGACTTATGTGGGCTGAGAAAAGGTCGGCGACCAGTTTGTGAGGTTCTTGGATATGTGTATATAAACATTAGAGTTCACGGCATCAAAAGCGCATCATCACCTATTAGCCTAGACAAACATTCAACAGTCAGCAATTGCCAATCCATCTCCCGCATCGCAACTTATCCTGCCCTTTCCGAATCTGCCATATTATTGAGCATATCTCAACACCAGTCAAAATGTCTTTTGCTCCTGAACTCTTCCAGCCTAACAAAGCTGTTGGTGGAAATGGCGGTGGTGATTTTGAGCTGTTGGCAAAGAGGGGAGCCTGTGAGTAGCACTTCCAAGCACATATAGACTCTCGTTTGATGCAACGCATCTGAATCGGCTAACAGCGTTTCACACTCAGTCGTGAAAAGAATCCGGATTTATCACGGTATGTCGCAGTGGGGTAGCCATGGTTCCAAGGGACTGCTCTCCGGCATCGTGCTGGACTTCACCGACGGCAAAACAGCCACGTGTGGGTCGACGGACGATTCTGCCAAGTTTGTCGAGTGCCTGCTCGATCTCGGCAAGGACGAGAAGATCAAGTCCATGTCGCTGTACGGCATGGGCGATGGCAAGTGGGACAGGACATCGGAGCTCAACTTCAAGACGAACAAGGACCAGTCCCTCACGGCTGGCTCCAGGGAGATGAATGAGAACGAGTACAAGATGGACGTGGGCTCCGGCCTGCTCATCGGCTTCCAGGGTCGCGCTGGGACCCTCATCGACAGTCTCAAGCCCATCTTTCTCAAGCGCGTCGCCAAGCAGTACATCAGCAACGTCGAGTATCCCGATCTCTTGAAGCAGGATTTGGATTTCCTGCAGCCCCAGGAAGTGGACCGGCAGAAATCCGAGTGGGACGGCATAAACTTTCAGGTCAAGTTGAGCGGAGAGCATAAGTTAAAGGTGGAGCACACCAAAACACACCAGGTGTCGCTTGATGCCAGCGTCACGCTGGAATTCATGGCCGGCGTCCCGTTCGTGGCAAAAGGGGGTATTAAGACAACGCTTGCAGTTGGCACCCAACATACCTGGTCATCAACGGAAAGCAAGGAACTGACGCTCCGGTATGATGTTACGAAGGAAATGGAGGGTCCGGATGACCGCTTTGAGTACGAAAAAGTTCTGCTACTATGTCGTAACATGCTAACAGTTATTTAGGCTTGTAGCAATGTACCATCAGGGAGAAACCACACTGGACTATACTGGTACATTCAACGTCGTCACCGAGGACGGTGAAAAGTTTTCCTTCCCTACTTCGGGGACAGTGAGAAGTGTTCTTTTTACGCAGGTGGAGGTTGTGGTCCAGCGTTACGACGAAAATGGGAAGATATATGAGGAAACCCGCAAGCCCGGAGAAACACGTTCACTCATGGTTGACGGGGAGGAAGATTCAAAAGATAGCAATGTCAACGCCCTTGGTGATATAGAAAATCAGGACTATACACAAGAAGAGGAAAAGGAAATAGAGCAAGTAGAGGGGGGAGAAGAAAAAGAGGAAGTAGAGGAGGCAGCGGAAGAGGCAGAAGAGGCAGAAGACATAGGAGAAGTAGAAGAGGAGCAGGAAGTAAAAGAAGAGGAACAAGAGGTAGAGGAGGAACATGAGGTAGAGGAGGAACCAGAGGTAGAGGAGGAACAGGAAGCAGAAGAGGAACAAGAGGCAGAAGAGGCAGAAGAGGCAGAAGAGGCAGAAGAGGCAGAAGAGGCAGAAGAGGCAGAAGAGGCAGAAGAGGCAGAAGATATAGGAGAAGTAGAAGAGGAGCAGGAAGTAGAAGAAGAGGAACAAGAGGTAGAGGAGGAACATGAGGTAGAGGAGGAACCAGAGGTAGAGGATGAACAGGAAGCAGAAGAGGAACAAGAGGTAGAAGAGGAACAGGAGGTAGAGGAGGAACCAGAGGTAGAAGAGGAACAAGAGGTAGAAGGGGAACAGGAGGTAGAGGAGGAACAAGAGGCAGAGGAGGCAGAAGACATAGGAGAAGTAGAAGGGGAGCAGGCAGAAGAGGAACAGGAGGCAGAAGAGGAACAGGAGGCAGAAGAGGAACAGGAGGCAGAAGAGGCAGAAGAGACATGGAAATAAGAGGTAGTAAGAATGTAGAGAAGCAGAAGTAGTAGTAGTAAAAGAATACAGCTGGCCCATGTAGAGCTCTAATAGTGGTGGTATTCTGGCGTGGATGTTGCGATATATATGACTACTGTGGTATCTACACAAAAGGATACAGAACTCCTGGACTGCCTAGTCTAGAAGCCAGCCGCACTTAAGTAGGCATTAGAGCAATGTCAGCACGTGTCCGGGCAGTCCCCAACCCGACTTTGACAATACTAGAGGTAGGTATCTAGGGTTACAGTACTAGGTCAAAAGTCCTTTTTGCAGGCGGCAGCAAGGGTAGCCTAACGAAGAGTTGAAGGGGAACCCATTAATAGCTCGAGATCAGTTCACAGTGCGCCAAAGGCCATGTGTCTCAACAATCGACTATAGCTTTTGATTCGCCATCATAATTGCTATAAACAGACTTTTTTTAACCGGTAATGCAGATGCTATATGAAAGAGAAAGCCGTCGATAAATCCTCGAAGAACCTTGTGAAGTGTCTCCCCGTCCAGCTCGACTATCAAGTTATTGTTGCCGAGAAAAACAGAGCGGAACTCTGAATCAACCGCAGCAAGCACTCAGCTCATGCATGGGCTAATGGGCAGTGGTGAAAAACATGGCAGTGACTGACATAGTGAGAGGCATACCTGTCGGTCATTTGTCGGGCGAAGAAGATGCGTCAATGAAGAGAGCCACATGATTGATCATCTCAAGCCCCAGGAGGACTCTGCGACCACGGGCACCACAACTGAAAAGCCGCAAAAAGACCAGACAGACACGCGCGAGTCAAAATATTTGATTAGGGTATAGGACCATTAATTACCATTTTCGTGTGCTCCCACACTTCATCACCCAAGCCATCAAAAAAGCAAGCAATCCGGGATATCAAAGCTGAAGCAAGCTCGTCACAAACCATCACCTCATCAAAAACAGACCCCCCTCCCCCTTTATTCTCACGACCTCTCTCTCTCTAGATTGACGCCCTCGCGATGTTCTTGCCCGCAATCAAGCCGGGGCCCTTTTCGGTGAAGAAGGTCTTGGCCTTGGCGGCGCTGACGATGAAGCCGGGCAGCTTCATTGTGTTGAACTGGCCGGTGGCCTTCTTCTTGCCGATGGTGACGAAGACCTGGGGCTTGAGCGTGAGCTTGAGGTCCTTGACCTTGGCCTCGTTGCCGGCGAGGACGGCGTCGAGGTTGTCGGCGAGGTGCAGGGCCTGGCCCTCGGCGCGCATGAGCTGCTTGGCCTCGAGGTTGCCGACGTCGCCGACGCCCCAGACGTTGGTCAGGCCCTCGACGCGCAGGTCGTGCTTGAGCTTGACGTTGCCCCTGTCGTCGAGGAGGTGCTCCGGGACGAAGGTGGTGTTGGGCCGGACGCCGAAGAGGGGCAGGTACAGGTCGGCGGTCAGGGTCTCGCCGTTGGACAGCTTGACGGACTTGAGCGGCTCGGCCGTGTTGGCCTCGGTGACGCGGGCGTTGGTGATGAGCTTCACCTTGAGCTGCGAGAGGCTCTTGGCGGCGATCTTGCCGAGCTGCGGCAGGAGGCCGGGCAGCGGCGCCTCGCCCTCGACGATGAGGGTGATCTGCTTGGAGGAGCCGTAGGCGTGGCCCAGCTCGCCGGCCGTCTCGACGCCCGTGGTGCCGGCGCCCGAGATGATGATGGAGTTGGCGGCCTTGACCTCGGCCTGGAGGCCGTGCAGGGCCGAGACCGTCTCCTCGTGGGAGCCGACGGTCTTGAACGGGAGGCCGCTGGCGAGCCCGGAGCCCGTGGCGATGACGAGCTGGGTGTAGGTGATGGACTTGGGGCCCTCGTTGGTCTCGACCTCGACGGTGTTGGCGGCGGCGTCGAAGCTGGTGGCCTTGCCGAGGACGAACTCGAAGGCGTCCTTGGGGTACTTGTCGAAGCCGGGCTTGATCTCGTTGAAGAGGGTCTCGTCGGAGAACTCGCCGGGGATGATGGCGCGCACGGCGGCGCAGTTCCAGTACAGGTGCGTCGAGGGCGAGACGAGGGTGACCTTGAGGTCCTTGACCTTGGGCTGGGTGTACTTCAGCAGCTTGTGGGCGATGCCGAGGCCGGCGTAGCCGGCGCCCAGGATGACGACGTTCTGGACCATGTTTGCGAGGTTACGAGGTTCGGGCTGCGCGGGTGGCGATGTCTTTTTCTTTTCTTCTTTTCCGGACGCGAATTGTTGCAGGTCGAAAGTGGCCAGACACGAAAGCGCCGAAAAGGGGAGGAGGACGAGAAGAGGCCGTCCCTTTTAAAAGGGTGAAAGAGGGTAAGCGGCGATGGGTCAAGGAGCCAGCACGGGGATGCCGTGGGGGAGTGCGGAAGTGTGAGTGTACTTGCGAGCGGAACCAACCAAAAGCAGCTAAAGGAGAACGAACAGAGATGTAGCAAAAAGAGAGCAAGACGGAAGAGGGCACGGCAAGCGGGAAAGGGGAGGCAATGGATACTTTAAACGTCACAAAGGCGGAGAATTGGGGGGGGAGGGTACGTGGTGTACAAGTATATACGTAGGTATGTATGTACGTATGTATATGTGTATTTTCCGTTTCTTTCTTTCTTCCTTTCTTTCTTCTTACTCTAAGCTGACACGGCATATTTCGGCCGGACGCTAGTGACGGGCGCTTTGACGGTTGCATTGCGGCTCGGGTGGTGCTTGTTACGTTTCTCTGCTCTCGACCTGCACTATGGACTTGGACCATCCATTAGGGACCAATCCGGTCCAATGTTTCAGACGAAAGAACGCTCGGATTGTTGAGTTGCGACCATGTTTGACAAGCGAGATTGCCTGGATATGGTAGACTTCACGCCATACTTGCTTTTCTGGGGGGTTGGGGTACCCAAGACACAAAGGCGGCGAAAGAGAGGTAAGCTAGGTAGGTAGGTATCTGATCATGATGAGTATAACGTGCGAGGACGACAACTCGGGTCGGGCTGGGCTGACGACGCGCTGCACTGATGAGGGAGAAGAACCACGTGTACCGGCAGGCTGCACGGGTCCCAGCAAAACAACATACTACTATGAATGTCCAGCGCGTCTGGCGGCACAGCTACCTAGGCACATAGCTAGGCATGCACATAATACCAAAGGAATGGACTGATAGAGGCAGCAGCACACCACACACACGGCGCAGGGGTCCGACAGGCACCCCGGGTCAAGGCGACAACGCGGCGAGTGGTAATGCACTAGCGTGGGGTAGGTAATACCTAGTTCGTGCGCTGCCTCCTCCGATGGGGTGCTTTCGATTTCCCCTTGAGCCGTTCCCAACCCTGGTTGGCTAGGGCCGCTAGGCTCAGGGTCTGTCTTTGAGATGGAGACTCTGATTTCGAAGATGG
Organism: Colletotrichum zoysiae; assembly: GCA_030867305.1. Classification (NCBI taxonomy): domain Eukaryota; kingdom Fungi; phylum Ascomycota; class Sordariomycetes; order Glomerellales; family Glomerellaceae; genus Colletotrichum; species Colletotrichum zoysiae. The sequence continues at coordinate 214,619 of MU842849.1, forward strand.
GTACACGTACGGGACTTCCCTCCAGCCAGGCCAACTCACGTTCGGGAGTCGGTCCTTGGACCCAGCAAACAAACAGCCTTCGGTTGCATTGAGGCCAAGCTTCAAAGGGAGGGAGGGGGGGGTGTATTACATCAGCTAGGGCCGCCGCATTGGTAATGCTCGCGCGCGCGTCAGTCAGTTGCACAAACAAAGTACATAAGTCGTGGGCATGTGTAGATCTCTCTTGTTTGTGTGTAAGGTAAGCAAGCCATCACATCACCTTGTTGGATTCCAGTAGCGTCGGCCAACAATTGCGCCCGTTCGCCGTACCATGGGCCAGCGAAGGTGGAGCGTCGGGCCCGATCCGAATGGATTGCCGGCCGAGCGGGGCGCGCTAGGCCCGAGGCGGATACAGTACGGCGCTAACCGCCGCACGGATGCCCTCCGACCCAGGGTGCCCTACGCGATGCCCTCTCTTCTCTCTTCCCTCTCGCGCGCGCGCTTCTGTCAGTCAATCCGTCTTCTCAGTACAGAGTTTCTTTCCCTGGCTTACTCTATCACCGTGTGCCTGTTCTGTCGGGTTTGTAATCAATCTTCAGTACTCTGTAACCATGCATCCGAGTAGGTATTCGTAATTTAAAAGTGTGGGGTTTCTCCAATCTAGGTACACCATTGCAACTGCAACTTGATATGCTTCAACAAGGATCGCGGGCACTCACTATGTCTTTTCCAACCTCTGCAAAGTAGCAATCTCGAGTATCGTATTACACCCGACGCTTCACCAAGCTCCGGCCAATAAGTATCTCGAGATAATCAGTCGTCGATCAATTCCCTCGACACATACTCACTCACCCATCGCCCAGGATTACACATGTTTGTGCTTCGCTTCCATTGCAACGGTGAGAGATTGCGTTATTGCAGCTGCTCGATTGGGTTGAGGCAGGCATCAACCACTAGCTCACTCCGTAGGTACATACAAGCAATCAAACAGTGCTTACGCTGACAGCCTTGTAAGCCGCTGTCATTGAAGGGTGGATGGCACTGCACTGATAGATGGGCCTAGAAAATCTTACTCTGGTCGGTAAAACATGAGGCCATGTCCTAAATCAGAACTCACAAGTCCTCTCCAGTATCATCATTTGGATCTATCAAAGGCTGTTTCTGGAGCATTCCGCGACACGAAGAACACCTCGGTCAACCCTCGCTGCACGTGTAAGATGTCTGCCATTAGGAAAACTAGGTCGGAAGTGACTCGTACTAGTTATCCAAGTGATAGGTACAACTCGAGGTCGTGTCAGGTAATAATAGTAGACCTATGCTATATAGGATGGAGCTTGTGTGAGAAAGCGGTCGGCGTGGCTGAAACGCCACATCGCTTGTGGCGGGTGCTGCGCAAGCCAAATACCATGATTTGAATCATACAATCCCCAAGTTTACTGTAACTATGAAATCCTGTTATATTTTAAGAGAAATAACTATGTAAGCTTGGCCTAATGAGTCCTTGTACTACTTCAATACTTGGTAACATCATTGTTTCGGCTTCTAGCACAGTGAGCTGAAGCTGTTCAATAGAACAACCAACAAGTGTTTAGAAAAGGGATAACGACTAGAGTGTCATTCGGTACCGTAAGTTACGGCTCACAACTATGTGTTCCACAGGCTTGCAGTAGCTGGTTGTCGAGAAGGATAGGCTCTGAGCCTGCGTATAACGGGAGCAGGCTCGTTCGTGGTTGGGAGCCATTGAACCCAGCGGTTGTATAGTATCCACGCCCTTTTGCTGCTTCACCCGGGCTTCATTAGCGACAACCTTGTCAAAGCCACCCTCCGCTTCGTGTGTCGGGGCGGATCCTCCAACGGAAGGACAGAATCAGCATACACAGCCGCCAGGATTCATGTGGGTGGCTGGGTAGTTTTGTTGAGTTGCCACATCATCGACCCAGCGTGCCTGGAGAGAGTACATCCACAGCGAACCGCCGCTGGGTGGTGGGGGTTTATCCGTGCCTTGGTTTGGATTTCCGGCGCGCGTCCAGACCCTGGTCCCCTGGATATGCGCTTAGCTCGTCTGGCGAAAGGGCTGGGTTCCTTGAAGAGGCGCTTATGAGTATCTTACTACGCGGTTATCGATCTGGGGTTCGGGGGTGCAGGGATGAGTGGATCATCTCCATTTCGGAGTCTTCCTCGTGGCGCCGGAGGGAGTGGGCTTTGTGCGCAGCTGAGACCCCCGTACGATTTACATTCCAGTCAACTTCATCTCCTACGAGGATTCCATTAGGAGGTTGTTGTCTCGTCCAGCAACGACGTGACGAGCCGTGTGAACTGAAATGGCGGATGGCTTGCGGAAAGGGTTGGGCGAGCGATGCAATAGACATGGGGATTGCTGTTGAAGGTTTTGGATGAAACGAATCGCCACTTCTTAAACACGGTAGTGGTTGAAGTTTAAGATGTCATAGCGGCCGTTGGGATTCCTTCGATTCTTGGGGCTCAGACAGTTGTGCGTAAATCATGAGGGGACGAGAGGATAGCGTAAAATTGGCGCTGGGGATGGCTTCGCTCGCAGGGGAGGGAAGCCGAGAGAAAAGTATGAAATAATTTGGAAATCTTATTCTGATGTCTCTGAATGGTATCCTTCCGCTCATCTATCGTGATATCTGTCGTTCTAAGTACAAAAATAAAATAAAATAAACATTTATTTCACACGCGAAAGAGACGCGGCCGACACGGCCGAGAAGATCTCCTGCTCAGCACCATTCTCCAACGGAAGCAAAGGTGATCTGACGGTGGCGTGTTCCAGAATGCCTCTCGCAACCAGCGCGTGCTTCAGGGCGACGGTGCCCTCCATGTGCGACCCCCTGTGGTAGACGGCCTTCGTCACGGGCAGCAGCTTGTCGTGGATCGCTCTCGCCTTGGGGTAGTCCTTTGCCTTACCGGCCTTGATCAATTCAATCAGGAGCTCGGGGGCGATGTTGCCGTATCCGACGAGCATGCCGTCGACGTCGAAGGTAGTGTGCAGGAGGTACTCGTCGTGGCAGGTAAGGATCTGGAGGTCGGGGCGCTCCTTGCGAATGACGGGGATCTCGGTATCCCAGCGCCTCATGTTGCGGACGCCGTTCTTCATGGCGAAGACGCCCGGCAGCGCCGAGATGTCGAGCATTGTCTGGAGGCTGTACGTCGCCTTGGTGTTGTCGGGGTACTGGAAGAGGATGAGGGGCAGGCCGCTGACCTCGTAAACCCTCTTGTAGCGGTCCTGCGGGGCACCGGGCTGGTAGCCGAACCGGAGCCAGCCGTGCGAGGGGTACAGCAGGCCAGCCGCGGCACCGGCCTCGCGGGCGCGCTTAGCCTCGATGGCGGCGACCTCGGTCCCCTCGCCCGTGATGCCGGCAATGATGGGGATGCGGTTGTCGACCGACTTGACGAAGGCCTTGATGACGGAGACCCGCTCATCCTGCGTCAGGAACGTGCCCTCGCCAGCGTGGCCGAGGACGACCAAGCCCGTGACGCCAGCGATGCTGCCGAGCCAGGAGCCGAGGCGCTGGATGGCGTCGTAGTCTACACTGCCGTCCTTGTTGAAAGGGGTGATGGGGGCGGGGGTGAGACCGCGGAGGTCAAGGCCGGCGTTAGATCCCATGTTTGTGTGAGAGAAGGTATTGTAGTGGGAGGTAAAAGGTATGGAGGGTCTTTGTAGACTGTAGTGATTGGATGTGTTGGTCTGAGGTGGTGGTGAAGAAAGCTCGATATGTGACTCGCGATGACCTGTTTTATAATACATCGAACTCCAGATTTGACCCCTCATCACGGCGGCCTCGCGTCTAACGAAGAGCCGAGTCGCGGCTACGAGCTCCGGAGAGCCCCAGCTTTTCCAGGACATTTACGGGAGGTATCGTCATCTGCAATACCTAGTGGCAACCTTCACGCCGCCTCCGCGCGCTCTTGGCTTCTCGGAAAAGCTGTCTGTCTTTTCCGGAAGCAGCCCGGATTCGTGAATCCGGGCTGAATCCGGAACTGCGTTTGATGTGCAGGGAAGCCCACCCACCTCCACAGAACCCACTCCAATGAGGAGAAGTGAGCTTGACCAATAGGTACGGAACCGGCCAGCCGAATGCGGGCCACAAGAGCTAGGAATCAGGGGAATGTCATTCCATCCCCATGCATTAGTTGTGCCGTATTGGCTATAGCCCAGGAGGAGTATGCATGGCATTCTGTACAAAGTCGTACTACACCACCTAGTGCAGATGTCTCCAGTATAGACCAGCTTGTTGATGTTTCCCTCATATCCGGGTTGTCCCAAGATATTGAAGCACTTGGAACCGACATGAGACGGCCCTTGTGAGTTGTGAGCTGGACAATTCCGGGTTCTTAGTCCGGCGGCGACTCGTGGCTCGTCGGCCACGAGACCGCCTTGTGGCTTTGCGCTAACGGCACAAAGGCCATACCTTTTTCCCTCCCAGAGAATCTATCTGGCCCACCCCCAGTGCCAAGTATGTTACCCCAGATTTGTATGTTCACCCGCTTGCCCCCCCCCGCAATACCAGATCCAGCTGGGGAATTTGTTGGCGGATCCCATTACCCAAGAGACGTGTGCCCACGTTCGTCTGTTGAGAGAAGTCTTTGGCTGCGCGCTCTTGAACTATAAAGCCGAGCCGCGAGACTTTCTCGTCTCGGGAACCTACACTGCCTCGTCCAGGATACCTCGCTACCTCGGGCTGTCGTCCACATAATCCTCGCACAAGCTTGTTCAACGTCGTTATCCGCACCAGTACATGTAGCAACATGGCCGTCGTTACGCGGACCTCTTCTGATCGCTCCGACATCGAGCATGTCTCCCCTGAGAAGGAGTCCATCCGGCATGACGAGTATCAGAGCCATGGCGGCATGAGGCCCGAAGATGTCGAGTTCCTCGCCAGCTTCCCCGAGGAGAAGAAGAAGAAGGCTGTCAGAAAGGTCGATGTACGTATCCACGAAACCTTGGACCGTCCCGTCAGCTATGCACGGTCGTTGCAACAGTGCACTTCAACTAACCCTGCCGTCACTAGTACCGTCTCATCCCGATGCTGGTGCTCCTCTATCTGATGGCCTACCTTGACAAGACAAACATCGGCAACGCAAAGATCGAGGGGTTGCTCCACAGTCTTGGTATGACTGGCGTGCAGTACAATGTTGCCGTCTCCGTCTTCTTCATCCCTTTCGTCTTGGCCGAAGTACCCAGTAACATGGTTCTTCATCTCTTCAAGAGACCATCACTCTACATCGGCGGCATCGTTACGTGCTGGGGCATCGTGATGACGTGCAACGGCGTTGTTCAGAGCTACGGTGGTCTGATCGCGGTCCGCATTTTTCTCGGGCTCTTTGAGTAAGCGTGAAGACGTGAATGTCTGCGAGGGCTTGCGGAGAGATGCTAACGAGTTTGCGCAGAGCAGGTTTCCTCCCTGGCGCCATCCTCATCATCTCAAAATGGTACCTCCCTAACGAAACGCAAACTCGAATTGCTCTTTTATACACCTCCGCGGCGTCTGGAGGCGGTTTCTCGGGACTGCTGGCCTTTGGGATTGCCAAGATGGACGGCGTAGGCGGCTATGAGGGTTGGAGATGGGTGAGTGCACGCAGATCAGCATTCCGGCGCAAGTCTTCTAACAAGCCCAGATCTTCATTCTCGAAGGGCTGGCGACGGTCGCCATCGGAGTCATGTGTTTCTTCTTCCTCATCGACTCACCCTCCCTATCAAAATGGCTCGACGAGGACGAGAAGCGGTACCTCATACTCCGCCAGGAATCGAGGCGGGTCGTCCGACCGGACGAGTTCCGAGACAGCCACTTCGACAAGCAGGCGTTCATCTCTGTTCTGACGGACTGGAAGATCTACCTCTTGATCTTGGTCAACTGGTCCAACGCGGTGCCCAACTACGCCATGAAGTTCACGATGCCCCAAATCATCAAGAACATGGGCTACACCTCGGCCAACGCCCAGCTCTTGACGATTCCTCCGTATGCGGTCGGCGCCATTTCGGCCTATGTATTCTCCGTCTTTGCCGACCGCCACTCCTGGCGTATGCCGTTCATCCTCGGCCCGCAGCTGTGCCTCGTTGTTGCTTTCAGCATCCTGTTTGTCAAATCGGCCGACATCAAGAACAACATCGCCCTATGCTACTTTGCCGTGTGTCTCGCCTGCTTCGGGTAAGTTGCGCTCCCGTCAGGGGCCTGTTGCCTAATGGAAGAAGTTCACGTAAAGCTAATCCGGTCCTTTCCAGCATGTACCCGATCCTGCCCGGAGTCAACGCCTGGAACGTCGCAAACACGCCGAGCCCCACGAAGCGAGCCATCAGCATTGGATTCCTGGTATGCGTTGGTAACATTGGCGGCCTTATTGGCAGCTACATCTACATCGACAAGGAATCGCCCAGATACCCCACTGGCTTTGGCACATCTTTCGGATTTGCCTCGTCGGGCATTGTTGCTGCCATTACGCTCGAGCTTCTCCTGCTTAGACTCAACAAGAAGAAGGCGCTTATGAGCGAGGAAGAGGTCAGGCAGAGGTACACCGACGAGGAACTTGACCGCATGGGAGAGAAGAGCCCACTGTTCAAGTATGCTATCTGAACAGAAGCCATGACTTATGACATTTATTTACTGCGAATTCTAATTATTTCACTGATGACTATTGCAAAACCATAATAATTTGGAAAGCGGCCTCTGGGTTTCTTGTTTTCTTGGTCCTAAAAAGAGGGTGATGATTACAGCAACATTTCAGCTTGATGAAACTCTGTCTTGATGAGAGACAAAGTGACTCCATATTCAGAGCGCGATTCCTGCAGTGACGGGTCGAAAGACTATAACAGGTCTCCGTATAAAATCGCCAAATGATCCCAACTCTGGCATTACAAACGAACTGATGCTAAGGAGAACCGCAACCCACCTCAGTGGAGCATCAATTCTATGAACACGGCCGGTTGGCCCAATGGCAAGGCGTCTGACTACGATTCATCGGGTCATCAGGAGATTCTGGGTTCGACCCCCAGGCTGGTCAAATGAGTTGAAACTTTTGGCTGTGCTGTTCTTTTAGACAAAACTTTCGGCATGTCTGAATCGCTCAAATAGATCAGCGCACGCCTTTCGTTTTTGTGCCTTATTGTATGCCCTAAGGTGCTGTGATTCTGTGATACTGCTGACTGGGAAGACAGTTAAAATACGAAACATATGCTACTGCAGGGTGTTTTCCTATTCTTCCGTTGTCCCCCTCTTGCTTCTATTGAGCCATTAGCAACCTAGCTGCTCGTAGACGGCACGAAACGCTTCAAACTGTTTGAACCCCTTGACCTTGGGTCCGATCATAGGCTCCATCCCGTCTTCCGCCTTTTTCAGTGCCTCGCGGTAAGCAGGACGCTCTGCAACGTTCCCCAAGTACCTCAGGATGTTACTATACGGCGACAGGTCCAGGAGAGGGTAGAAACCGCGCAGAGTGCTGAGGGTGCAGACGGCCATGATGTCTGCCGCGCTCAGGTCCTGTCCGGCGAGCCATTTGTTGCCGGCCAAGCGGTTGTCGAAGAGCTTCAGGGTGCTGTGAATCCTGGCGTCTGTTGCCTGACCGACGCGGCTTTCCGAGGCGCCCGCGAACAAGAGAGTCATGGCGCGCATCACGGTGGGGTGAAGGGTGCCGTTGGCGAAATGGAACCACTCGAGGTAGGGAGCGTAGTCGGGGTCATCGGGGGTTCGTCGCAGCCTGGGCGCGCCGGAGCCGACCTTGGAGGCGTGGACCGTGAGGATGTACTCGACAATGGCGCCCGACTCGGAGATCTCGACCGGTGGCGAAACAGTGCTGTCGCGGAAATACGGCGCGGTACCGGCGGGGTTCTGACGTGATTTAGTTGGCATGATCCCTGGCGTGGACGTCTCCGACACTCACGAGATCCTTGATCTCCTTGGGCGCGAGACCAGACTTGGGGTCCCGATCAAAGACGTGCAGCTTGTAGGGAATCTGCAACTCCTGCCGTGCGCCTGTTAGTATGTGGCTGCTGGCACAGGTTGACCTCGGCTGCTCACCTCCAGCAGCCACACGATCCTCTCGGACTGCGACAGCCGCAAGTGAAAAACCTCGATGGACATGATTGGAGAAATATCTCGAGCAAGCAAGATTTCGGGTGGGCGTGTGTGTCTTGTTTTCGGTTGCAATGCGGCCTGGGTAAATGTTGTGAGTGGCCGCTCTGTTGTTTCTTATAATATAGAAGGTTCACTAGGGCATCTACGAGGTCCCCGAGTTAAAGTGTATTCCACCTCCAGTCTCGCCATTTTGACGTCAGGGTGGTTGGGCACATTATTCGTGAGGGGAGGTGTGGCAGCGGTCAGGGTTCCAGCGGAGGGTTGTGGATGTGACACTGGAGGCCGCTGTCCACTTGCGAGGGGCCAACGGAGCAACGGACAGGGGCCCGGCTTGGGTAACCCGGGTCGACCTTTCGACCCGTCCCGTCCAGTGCTTTCAAAATGTGAAGCTGGTTGCCGATATGGGTACCAAGCATAACAGTTCCGGCTGTACCTGTAGGGTGCAAGTTTGTCCAAGTCTGTTGCTTGTCCAGGTTCTCGAGACCTCGGGTACATAATAAGCATGGTACTTATACTGTGTTTTACTTACCGTATCACTATTACTGCGTACCTGTGCGACCTCGAGAAGCCGTTGATAACGTACCTCGGACTTCGGAGATAATAAGCCTTTCAGCTGCATTCCTAGCCTCGCATATCGAAATACGTACGATAGGGTAGGGTTTAGTGATAAGGGGTAGCGTAGCTAGGACCCGGGTTCGGGTTGTCATTGAGGCAATTCCACTAGTGCACAAGTTAATACAGCCTGTACGACTGACTACCTATCCGGCAGTGGTAGTCCAAAGTTATACATGGCGCGTGTATAAGCACATGCTAATCTGGGTATCTGAGACTACCTACATAGTCAGCTATGTCATAGACAAAGGCCAGTACCTAATTAGGTAATAGGTACATGCGTGCACCATGCATGTGGCTTTGCCCGATCTCGGCCATGAAACCGCATGATCGGGTAGCGCCATGTGGCTCAGATCTGGACAGAAACAAGTCTTTGGGCACAGGTATACAAATACTTGTACAATGGCACCTTTCAATAAAGGGCACGCCTGAAGACAGAGGAGGGGAGGGCGGTAGGAATGCTTGGAGAACAATAAACCCGCGCTTGCCGGGGGGGCGAGACGAGTGTTTAAGTCGTCCAGGGATGAGTGACTGGCTAGGTAGCCGGCTGGCTGTCTTTACCCCGCATCCAAGTACCTAGCAGCACTTGTGCGTGGAGAAGGGAAAGAAAGGGGACACACGATGCGCATGGGGGGAGGGTGTCGCGTCTATTATTTGCTGTTCTCGTGGAACTAGGCTGTGTGAAGTGAAGGTCGGTCCCCTTAATAATCAGCGCGCCCTGGTCCCCTTTCCTCCCTCTACCTATTCTGCATTGCTTTTCCGAGTCTAATTTTTCTCCCTTGACTCCAAGTTTGCGCCTCACGTCACACACATGTTATGTCCGCGGACTCGAGTCTTCTGATGTCAACAACTCCTGACTACGTATGACCCGCGCACGGAAACGCTGGGCACGGCATTGGACAGAGAGCACATCACATGTTGGCCTCGCAGCACCTCGTAGCATATTCGGTCAGCGTGGGGCTAGAGCCGCCGAGTTGAGTTGCGCCCGTTAGTGGTGGTGATTTGCTGATCGAACCGGGGACCTTTCTGCGGTAGCCGCCCCCCCTCCCCTTCCCTCCAGCCCATCCCATCCCCCTCCCCTCCACCCGGAGAAACGGACTTGATTCAGTGGAACTGTCAGCAAACACTCGTCGGGGGATCCGGATACTCGTTCCTTTCCATAGGATGGCAGACGCGCCCGCAGCATCCACTGAAGCTGGCCTCCGGGATGAGGGCGGCCCTGGTGCACCCACACCTGCATCAAACATATCTCAACCCTCGCCGTCGAGTCTCCCGTCAACCAGCTCAGAGCGAAGGAAACGCAGTCTGCCTGAAGGATCGCCCGATGAAGGCCGGTCGTCGTCCGCGGCTGCCGCAGCCGCCGCGGCCAACCGACGAAGGAGTCATAAAGTCAGCCGCGCCTGCGATTACTGCAAGGCAAAGAAGCTAAAGTGCTCCGGCACCATCCCCTGCGATGTGTGTACGAGGAAGCGGCTTGCATGCATCTATGATGCAAGCTACCGCCGAGGCAGGCCTCCGACCCCTCCTCCGGCAACCGCGAGCCCTCGGCATCCGACAACCGGAGCAACGTTGGCACCCTTGCTCTCCCCCATCGAGGCCCAAAGGTTTGTCGTCATCGCAACACGGGAGGAACCTTACAGGATGAGTGGATTGACCAGTCACAGAAGACCGCTTCCCACCAAGGCGCCCCTCCAGCTGCAGCCTCCCGGAGCGGCATTCCCCGGCCTGGCCATGGGGACCGCTGCCCGCTCCTCGCTTCCCGAGTCCGGAGCCGTCAACTCGGATGCTGGGGGGAACGGCAGCTTTCCGCCGACGTCCAGGGCATCGCCAGAAGTCGAGATCGCCGAGATCGAGGGCCAGTACTTTGACAACACGTCCAGCCTGACGTTCCTTCACCGGGCCTGGAAGCGGCTCTCGTCACAGAGGTCCAACGGCAGCGGCGTCCCGGGACACATGCCCAGCGGCGTCGAGCAGCACCAGAAGCTCACGAGGGCAGGCGACAAGCCGTTCGAATCGCATACCCTCGACCCCTCCACTCTGCCCGACCGGGCCACGGGCTTGGGGATGATGCGGTTCTACTTCGACGTCTGCGTGGTGACATACCGCTGCCTGCACCAAGGGTACGTCACCGAGTGGCTCGAGGCGCTGCTTGCGAACGCGCAGAACAACCGACCTCTGCATCGCGACATAGGGCATGCCAAGGCCGCGATCGTCATGGCCATCCTCGCCATCGTCACGCTGCGGCAAAGCAAGGTCCGGGGTGTTGGGTCGGAGCAGAGCTCCGATCTGCGCCGCAGCGACGCCTACTTCTGCGAGGCCCTGAGACTGACAGAGATGGAGGTCGGCCTGCCGAAGCTCGAGTCGGCACAGTCCCGCATTCTGCAGGGCCTCTACCTCCTCCAGACGACGCGTATGAACCAAGCATGGTATGTCTTTGGAAGCATACTCCCCATCGTCTCGGCGCTGGGTCTGCATCGGAAATCCGGGCGCAACAGGGGCAGCAGCGACAGGGACTACATCGTATCGCAGTGCAGGAAGAGGACCTTCTGGGTGGCCTACACCATTGACAAATACCTGTCCGTCGTGTTTGGCCGCCCGCGGATGTACCACGACGAAGACATCGATCAGGACTTCCCAGACTGCGTCAACGACGAAGAGATGACGCCCCAGGGGAGGTCGAGGGACGAGCCCGAGATGGACTGCCACGTCGAGAGTCTGATCTTCCACGCCAAGCTCGCCCAGCTCATCGACGGCATCTCGCGCGAGGTGTACGCGATAAAACACATACCCAAGCATGACCGCCTCATGGCAGCCCATCAATACGGCCAGGCCCTCCACCAGTGGCGCGAGTCGCTGCCGCACCACCTCGGCACGGTCCGGCCAATGTCGCTGATCCCGTCCTTCAGGCGGCAAAACACGGCCCTCAAGCTGGCGTACTGCCACGCCATCATGCACGCCAACCGCCCGTTCCTCCTTGGCACGGGGGCCTCCAAGAGCAACCAGGGGTCTGCGCTGGAGGACAGCGTGGACGAGTGCATCAACGCCGCCAAGGTCGCGCTCGAGACCGTCGACGGGATGGCCAGCGACGGGACCCTGTTCCACGCCTTCTGGTGGACGCCGTACGTGACGTTCTGCGCGCTGGCCGTCGTGTACGTGTGGGAGATCCAGCGGGGGCGGAAGGACGGCGAGAACGGGCTCTTTGAGCTCGCGGACCGGTGCCAGAACCACTTGACGGATGCGACGGCCGCCGAGAGCCCCGGCCGCCGATACAGCGTCATCCTCGAAGAGCTCCGGCAGGAGGCCAAGTACCATTCCACCGTGCCCGCGGGGCGTGACCAGCGGCACGCGACGGAGCAGGCGGACCGCGGCGGGTGCGTCGAGACGGTGCAACTGGACGACGATAACAATAACATCAACAACAATGCCAACAACAGCAACATCAACAACAACAGCAGCAGCAGCAACAGCGCGAGACACCCAGCGCCGCCGGCCGACATGGGCGAAGTCTTCCAACAGCAGGGGTTCGAGGGCATGACGAACCTCTTGAGTGGCTGGGAGACAACGGACTGGCTCGACCTCGACTCCTCGGTACATCAATTTCTACAAAAGATCTAAAGAGACGGCAGAGGAGAATAAAGCTGATCAACCATTACTCAGGCCTTTGCAACGTTCCCCAACTTCAACGGGTCGCCGGTCTACTGGATGCCGGACGTCTAGAAGGGTCCCTGATAGGCGCGCGCCACAGAAATTTCTCGGTAAAGATAAGATCTCTATATTGAGACAACCCAAGGCATTCGAATGTTTGTTGTTTTTTTGACCATGACAGTTTTGTGAGACGATGGGCAGGCGAAGGGATGACCGAGACACCAGCTGTAGAAAAAGACGGAGGAAGGGAAGAGGAGGAGAGGAATTGTATGGGCCGGCCCAGTCAGTCCCACGGCATACACGAGGCCCCGGGCGATCGGATAGCCGGAATTGGTGGAGAAAAGATTGTTCGCTCTTCGTCCATCATCGGCCGTCAGTTGCCTATTATGTGACTGGGACCGGGCAACCTTTGGAAGCGATAATCTGTTCTTTCAAGCTTGATTCGATCAATGCTTCTTCGCACACCCTCGTCGTCTCCGCAATGCTTTTCTTTTTCCCCAATCCAGGGATATCTTCCCTCTCCAAGATTACCCCGGACCAAGACGGCCCCGTACTCTCCACCGCCGCGGGAAAATCTCCCGTTGGTGGCATCCATCAACCATCACCTGCGGATTTTACCCTACCAGATTACCCAGCCACGGATCGGCGACACCACCTCTCCATCGACTCACACGATGTTGGGCCGACATGACCTGGGGTTGCACCCCGCAAGGGTTCGTCTTAATTACGTTACACTACGTGGCCGCTCTCCGCCAACCATGACTTATATATGCCGGATTCTGCCTTACGGGGATGGCCGGTCGTAAGTACCGGAAAAGAAAAAAGCTTTTTCAAAAGGCCGGACGATCAGCTTCCCGCTTTCTTCTCGTTTAGATGAAGCTTGACGCGGTTCCGCCCATGGCTTGGCAAACCGGCTAAATAGAAAAACCATGGAGTCGCATCCTACCTCCCCCTCCTTTTCAACATGACCCTAGGAGGTGGGGCGGCAGCAAGTTGACGGGGGAATTTCCCACGAGGAACCTACGGTTTTGTGATCATTGCCCAAACATGCTGAGAAGGGAAGATATATAGATGTTGCTCAGAGCCAAGCGCCAGCATCCCGGGCCCCCCTTTCCACCAAAGCCGTCGTCAACCAAGATAGCTCTGGCGAGTAGGAGAGAGACCAGCAAAACCCCGTACCAGCAAGCCCTGCAGTAACCGGCACTACCGCAAGCCATGAAGTTCAGCGCGATCCTCTCCGCCGCAGTAGGGCTGGCCGTCTCCGTCGGCGCGGCCTCGCTGCAGCAGGTCACCAACTTCGGCTCGAACCCCAGCGGCGCCAAGATGTACATTTACGTCCCGGACAAGCTGGCGGCCAACCCTCCCGTCGTCGTGGCGATTCACTACTGTAGCGGCACCGCCCAGGCGTACTTCACCGGCAGCCCCTACAAAGGCCTCGCCGACCAGAAGGGCTTCATCGTCATCTACCCCGAGTCGCCATACTCGGGTACCTGCTGGGACGTCTCGTCCCGGGCGACCCTCACCCACGAGGGCGGGGCCAACAGCAACTCCATCGCCAACATGGTCAAGTACACCTTGAACAAGTACAATGGCAACAAGTCCAAGGTCTTTGTGACGGGCTCCTCGTCCGGAGCCATGATGACCGTAAGCACCGCCGCCGCCTGCTGTGTGACGTGTTCCTTCGCCGCTAACGAAACCCCGCAGAACGTCATGGCCGCCACGTACCCCGACCTCTTCGCCGCCGGCATCGTGTACATGGGCGTCCCCGCCGGCTGCTTCTTCACCAACTCGGTCAACGGCTGGAACAGCACCTGCTCGCAGGGCAAGTCCATATCCACCCCGCAGCGCTGGGCGCAGTGGGTGTACGACGCCTACCCGGGCTACTCGGGCCCGCGCCCCCGCATGCAGATCTACCACGGCAGCGCCGACGCCACGCTCAACTCGGCCAACTACAAGGAGACCGTCAAGCAGTGGTCCGGCGTCTTCGGCTACAACCCGGACAAGCCCGTCACGTCCTCCCAGAACTCCCCCGTCGCCAACTACCGCACCGACGTTTTCGGCGACCACCTCACGGGCGTCTGGGCGAACGGTCTCGGGCACAATGTTCCGATCCGGGGCGCCGATGACATGAAGTTCTTCGGGTTGTGAAGAGAAGGAGCAGATGTCATGCAGGGGGGCGGGGGTTTCTTGTACATATTGATCTTGAACATACTGGGCTTAGGTTACGCCAAGTCCGCGTCGGTACATATAAGCTTGCTTTTTACCCTTTGGCAGGCCGCGAGAATCAACGTGTACCGTTTTAATATGTGAACTATATCCAGTGTATAAGGCGTGTAGTCATTTAAGACCAGACTAGTGGCATGCAATTGACGCGAGTACATATCCCCTTCAGTCTTATTTCCCAAGGAAAGCTTACGGCAGGGTGACGGAGCGGAATATGTAGCAAACTGAGTTCCGTCTTAGATGGCAAGATTTCCTTTGAGCTGATGATCTGACGCTGGCAACCCAGCTCTACCCTAAGGTGCGAACTGAGAAATGTCTCGGTGACAGACGTTCCCAGGCGCGGAGCGGGTGGTCGGGTTCAAAAGAGTTTTAAAACGCCTCAAGTAGGCTTCAAATTTTGGAAAATCCTGTGCTTTTCATATTCAACTAGTCCTAGAGCCTGAGTACTGGGGTTATTTATTGCTACTGATGCTGTCCGTATCAAAGCTTAGTGTCCTTGAGCACCTCCACTGGTGTCGCCAGTTCTCTATCATCTTCTTGCCGGGCCATTTTCTCAACATTTGCAGCCCCTTCCGCCGTACTTTTCAAGAAGTTATGTCAGCCACAGTTTCCAAATGCATCGGATTGAAGCGTATTTGAGATGGGTCGGGTGGATGTGAAAAGAGCACGGATTTCAAACTTACAGCGCACTGGAGGATGGGGCAGTTGCCGCAATCGCAATTCCCCGCGAAACCATTCGAGCAGCATGGTGGTAGAGGCTCCCTCGGGAATATGAGAACGTTCCGAACTACCGGCTGTTCAGAGCGTCCGGCCACGTCGACCGGAATGGGCTCAGCCGCGACAAACGGCATAGCAACAAGGGCAAGGGTAATGGTAAGAAACTTCATAGTGACGGGTTCTGGTTCTGATGGGCGTTTTGAGTTGACTTTTCTTTGAAGAGATGCTGGTTTTGACTGACTGATGGGACTAGCAAACGAGAGACGTCGCTCTTATTTATATTCAGAAATCAGTGGTAGAGTTCAAGACTTCCATTGGACTTGAACTTGCCCCCATGATCATTTTGCTGAACTAACTCATTCGGAGCCAAAACTTCAGCTAGTAATTCTTAATGACCTGTGATAGTTTTCTGTCGGCATGCTGAGTCTCCACCACCCTGTGGGTATTCCGGTCAGCCTATTGATGGATATACTTGCCCTAGACCCCTCCGGTGAGCCCGCAAACAGAAGTTAATTATCACTGACAGTGATACGGAAGCTTCACAACCTGCCGCGGAGGACAAATATGAAACGCCACGCGGCCTAGCATTACGCGTTTCTTGACGATAGGAAAAGCAGCGGTACGAAATGACACTGTTCTTCCCTGTAAGTTGTGTGCGCCTTGCGTGTTCTTGGTGTAAGGAGGAAAAGAAGACAAGCATGGCTATTTGGCCGTATCAACCACACTCGTCAGCTACAGTACTAGGTCCAAAGGTTGGCCACACAAACAAGGACCACCGCAATCAAAACTAACAGGGGCTTACACAGTCTTGAAATCACTTCACGGTGCACCACTAGGAGTCTCGTTTCTCACCGCCCCAGTCGCTCTTCCAGGTGTAGCCAGACTTTTGATCTAGTACGGTACGCCAGTACATACCCCTTACTAGCTTGTGTGTGCGACCCGCATTATTGACCGCATTAATTAAAACTATAGCCTAATTGAGTTTTGGCTTACGTTGAGTTATTGATGGATATAGTCGCTGGAAACCCCTGCAAGCATTCCAGTATAGTTTACCTAGCATAAGAACATTATGTGTCAAAACCCAAAAACGAACATCTTTGACTCGTGTCACATCTTAGTCTCTTGATCCAGAATTGATGGCCCAAACCCCCATTGATGAATGTAATCGCCCTAAACCCCCACAAGCGGTCTACGGCAGCCCACCTGGTGAATATGTAATATCACAGTATGTAGAACCCGGTACGCAGCACCTCTGACCTGTGCTTATATCGATGTCTTGATACGGCATAGCATACCCAACAACGCAGAGCAACTGCCGAACCCGACTTTACTTGAACCATGTCACAAATAATCGCTGGCGAATTGGCTGGCAGGTAGAAGTGAAAGTCGTTGGCGGCAGGGGCCCTACACACACACCCGATCCAAAGCCAGAAGCCCTTATAGATCTGTCGGAATACGGAAATATGGAACAACCGGGACGCCGGTTCCGCCCCCTTTGAAGATAGACCATCTGGCTCTTCCCTCTCTTCACACCTTTCCTCCCTTCTTCGGGCAACAGTAGATATCATCAATTCAACAGTTGCTCCGCCTAGCCGAAAGGCACCCTCTCCATATCTATGGATCCTGTGATACCAACAACATCAAATTACACCCTCATTCAATGTCACTGTTGTCGAAGTACATATCCGCTTTGCAATGATCCTTTTCGATTGCCTGTATGATGTGCAACTTTGACTCTCTTGGCTGGGGAATCGGCCACGCAGTCTCCAGGACCGACAAACCGACTGACTGAAGAATGGATTCGGCAACGCACACAGGGGTGGCGGCCCCCGACGGCACCGATTCACGGCTGAACTGTTGCAGTCTTCGTGTTATGCTCCTCCATCCGACATTGCCCACTTTGGCCCGGTGACCCATGCCGTCGGGCGAAGCCAATTTCATTTCGCCTTTGTGCTCACACCTCGACAACGGCAATCCGTACAGCGGCCCGCTCTTCTAGGTATTGAGCCTGCTCAGCCCCCACTGGCTTATCTATGAGAGACTAGACGAAATCCCGAGTTTCCCAGTGGTTATGGTCGTACACTGCTTGTTGCCGAGCTGAACCAAGGCACGAGGGCATCGTGAAGGGATGTGTCACGCAAAAAAACAACAACGCTGTTAGTTATGTAATTGTAGCAAGTAGCTAACGCTTATATCTCGTGACAAAACGCGTGATACTCACAGGTCTGCCGAGGGCCAACCCCCACCTTTGGAGAGCCGTCCGAACTCTAAACGACGACAGATGTGAACGACGTCAACTGAAAGTGTGCATCCGACGCAGAGAGACCGGCAGCACTTCAACCAAGGCATAATCGCAGAGCACAGGGCGTGAGAAAGCAAATCGGGAGTTTTCCATTTCGTCGTCCTATGTACGGGCACAGAAGCCAAGTTAAAAAAAGAAAAAGAAAAAAGTGTTCAAGTTATATACCAAGAAATTCAGCCAAGGGCACCAAAAGGGGGGCCACCCAAAGGCTTTTTTTTTTCATTTTTCGATCAGCCACACCTCCTTTCTTCCTCTCCTTCTTCGTCACAGGGCCTCTCTGACCACAGAGCCTGGAAGGACACACGCGCTTCCTTCCCCCCCCCCTTTTCCCAACCCAGTGGTGGGGAGAGCCTCTGTTTCTACTGCAAAGCCGAGACGACGGCGTTGTAGGCCGCCTTGGGGTTGTAGTTGGCGTCGAAGAGGAGCGGGTTGTTCTGCGCGCGCCAGCTGTCCGTGTCGCGCACGCCCCAGACGGTGATGCCGACGCACTGCGGCACCTGCAGGCAGGCGCGGGTGACGGCCGAGTAGTCGTTGGAGCTGGCGCCGACGATGTCGAGCTCGGTGATGGCGACCTCCTTGACGCCGCTGCCGGCGAGCGTCTGCAGCGCGCCGAGGGCGTTGCCGCCCTGGTTCGCCTGGAGATGGGCCTGGGAGCCTGTTTTGTTTGCCCCTTGTCAGCCCTTGTCCTCCGGTTTGTTCCCCCTAGTACCATGAGAGGAGTACGGGCTCGGTGGAGGGGAGGGGACAGAGGGACGCCGGACTTACCAATGCCATCAATGGGGATGCCCTGGCCAATCCACTCCTTGACCTTGCGGGCCATGGCCTGCGTCTTGGAGTAGCTGGCCTGGTCGAGGTTGTAGTCGTTGATGTACAACTTGGCGTTGGGGTCGGCGGCGCGGGCAGCGCGGAAGGCGATGCCAACAAAGTCCTCGCCAAGGACCTGGGAGAAGACGGACGAGCGAAGGCTGCCGTTCTCCTCAAAGATCTCGTTCACAACGTCCTACGCAGCACAGTCAGAAAACAGGGGCTTTTCCCTAGCAGCGGCGATTTACAACCCAAGAGGGGGGGGGGCAGGGGGGTAGGGGGGTAGGGGGGGAGGGAACAAAAAAAAGACAAAACTCACCCAGGCGTAGATCTTGCCCTTGTACCGGCTGACAACGGAGGTGACATGGTTCTGGATGACCGTGGTCAGGGTGGCGCGGTCGCGGATGTTGTTCACCCAGCCGGCGAGCTGCGAGTGCCAAACAAGGGTGTGGCCGCGGACCAGCTTGCCGTTCTGCTGGGCGTAGTTGACGAGGTAGTCCGGCCCGGCCCAGTTGAACTGGCCGCGGTTCGGCTCGATCTGGTCCCACTTCATCGAGTTCTCGGGCGTGACCTGGCCGAGGTTGGCGTTGATGATGGCGGCGTTCTTGCCCGTCGTCAGCAGGCGCTGGTCGGTGGCGGTGCCGAAATACTTCTTGCCCTTGGCCTTGATGAGCTTGTCGATGCTCTGCGAGGCCTGGCGCTGCTCGAGGCCGCCCTCGACCGGGGCCGCGAGGACGGTGATGGGCGCCAGCAGGCAGACGAGGCTCATGGAGAACTTCATGGCGAGGACACTCGACGAGTTTTGGGATCGGCTGATGGGACAGAGTGTGTATGTGAGGGTGAGTGGATTGGGCTTCGGTCGCTGGAGAAACAAGCCCTTTCCAAGAACCGACGATTGTGCCAAACCCCGGGCCATCTTTATATGAATTCGGGAACCGCCTCGCAGGCAAAGGCGGAGGTTCTCCAACACTACGACACGAGAAACGCAAGAACAGCGTCCAATGACGGATCTATCCCCGCATGCGATACATCATCTTGGCCATAGTTTTTCCGTCATCTGACCATGGTTCAGGACCAAGCGAGGTGATCGCACTCATACGGACAAGGGTCGCAGCTCGCTTTGGGAGTTGGCCTTCGGCGGTGACAGGCCGTGATGGCACACAAAAGGTCCTCTGGATCAACCCAAGGGTCCTCCGTTCAGGTACCGGCAAATTGGCCAAAAGAGCCGTCCACGTCTCCCAGTTTGCGGAAGAATGAGCAAGAGGGGGGGGGGGGACCGGGGGCCGGCTGAATGCTGAATGGGATCGTCCTCTGGGGCCAATTCGACAATGATATTAACCAGATGAGTTTCTCCGAATGCGCTGGCCTGGTTAAAGGATAACCAAGTGGATTTCAGATAGATTGCGAGCTACGGGTTGGAGAGGCTTACAGCAATGGCCATTGGGCGGGGATCCCAGTCTTGCGAACGCGGTGAATTATCCGAGCCTGTAAGTGCTTCCTTTCCCCCCCGGCTCCCGAACCAATGTTTGTGACAACGTCAAGGAAACGATTGGTGCGATACACGCCAAGCCATCGCCCCCTGCAACGTTTATTTAAGCGTATTCTTCCGTGTTTGCGACAAAGAGGAACTGGGTGATTGTCCCCGGTGTGAGCGTCCTTTACTGAAGTTGCTCATCTCCCGCTGCACCGTGTCAGATGACCGGATCGCTGGATGAAATGCGGACAAATGAGAATCGAACAAATCGTCCAACCCGGCCGCCAAGCGGCGACCGATTCCTGATCGGGCATCGCGCACCGGCATTGAGGCAGCCATTTCTGCGCCAATACCTGCGGTCCATTTGCCGTATTCTATTCCGCTTGGCCGTTGAACAGTAAGTATGGTTGGGGCTTGCGGAGGAGTGTGGCCCGGCTCGCAGTTCTGCCATCATCTCGCCTATCCACCTGAGAATCGTCGACGGGTTTTGTATCGTGCATCTCGACCATCATTGTCGGTTTTCGACGCGCACCCAAGAAACTCAAGATACGGCGCTGTCGATGAGGTCTGCGACGAGGTTCTTGATGGGTTTGTACACCGGGCCCTCGTCGCCGCCTGGCGGCGGCGGCGAAAACACTTTGACTCGTCCCTCCGAGAGCACGAATCCGCCGCAAGCGACCTTGGTGACCCTCACCCCAGGATGGAAGAGGTTGAGCGCGAGATGTTTGTCCAAGTAGACACCAAGGGCGCGCAGAAACGGCTCCTGCCTTTCATCGTTGCCGTTTTCGATCCATCCCCAGCCCTCGTCGGCCTTGCCGCCAGCCAGTCGCTTTCTCTCTCTCGGATCGTTCTCGTATCCTTGGCTGCCTGCTTTTCGCTTGGTAGTTTCCGCAGTGTTCGCGAGACCCTTGCCTTCTTTGACGAACCTCCGTAGCTCCTCAGCCGGAATGATGACGTCCACCGACTTGATCCCTAGGCCCTCCAAATGCTGGTCCTCGTTGTCGTCGGAGGCGTCGGGAGGCGGTACGTAGAAACCCAAAGTCAAGACCATGTCTTTGGCCAACGAACCCTGCGAGGGGAGCCCGGCGTCTTGGATCCACCTCTCCCACGCAGCTGTAAGGCCTTTTGTGCCCAGGCGCATAGAGCTAATGCGACAATCGAAGGTGCTTGAGAGGAAGTCCACGATGAGGCTCTTCAGGGGCGCCGGCATGCGCAAGAGGAGCAGAGGCAGGCGCAGGAAGTGGCTGTCTTCCTCCGAGCCACCATTGCTGAGCAATCCGGGTATCTCGAGGTTGTTGGCAGCCAGTCCGTCCTGTCGCGAATCCTGTGTCTTGTCGGAGAGTGCAGGCAGCAGCACAGCCGTACATAGCGCGTTCTCGTATCTGATCTCGAACACCAGACACTTCTTCTTGCGATAAGTACTGCTATCCGCCTCGTCACCGCTTAGGTCTTGACTGATGTCTGCATCTGGATCGAGTGCGCCGCCGAGCAGCGCTTCAAGGCCGACCCAGCGGATGCCGATCCTCTCGAGGGCCCCGGCGCGTCCAAGTGAGCTGTCGTTACCTTCCAGACCCACTTGCACACCTCTGACGACGTCTCCCACGAGCGTGTCGCGCAAGCGTTGCGAGAGCGTCTGTAAGCGGGGAAAGGTCAGGGCTTTGGCGCCGACGTAGAGGGGTGATGCGCGATGGGTGGAAAAGGTGGTGTTGAAGAAGGGCGGCGGCGGCTCGTGATCCTCGAGAGAGGAAGGAGACGGGCTCTCGGGCTGCGATACGGGTTCGACCTCTGCCACGCGTTTACGACCGCGTGGAGGCATTGCGTTGTCTTTTGTGACAAATCAGTTGGACATATTTGACCGTAGTCGTCACAGGGGTCGAGGTGGGCCTTTGACGCGTGCAGGTTCTATAGCTGGTGGTGTAAAGGGGCGGGAACCGATCGGGTTGGATTGCTCGGCGAGGAATACGCGTCGTATCGAGAGTTGATAGGGCGATTTGACGGTGCGCGGCGCAAAAACAAGGCGGATTGTTGATTGGGGACCGTGTCGAAGCTTTACAGACGAATGTGAATGAAGATGGATGGGACTTGTGTGAATTGGGAGCTGAAGTGGCACCAGCTGGCAGCTCATCCGACCGGACCGGCTTCCGGCGCAAGGACCCACCTACCCCTCCGGAGCTGGTACCGCATTGCCGGCGATGGCGTGTCACTCGGGACCCAATGCGCCGGCCGCCCCCTGCATGGAGAACACGTCGCGATTGAGTGGGGGGTTGGAGCATCGTGATTGAGAGCCATCCACGTCACTCGCGGTCCGCATTTCATCCAGTAGGCGGCTACCTACGATATTAACGCCGTGGGCCTACGTCCGACGTCGGAATCCACGGCGTTAATATCGTATTTTGCATCTCCGCGGCGGAGAAGTAACATGTGAGTCACAATGGGGTTTGATGATGATGCGCCACACAGCATCAGTGTCAGTTGTTTCCTCATGTTTGATCCCAAACCCATCATAAGTGTCCGGGCATGCCATAATGCGCCAGGATTTAGTGTACATCATGCAGAACCGCTTTTCAAGCCTTGAGAGGCTGCCCACGCAAAACATCTAGAGAAACCCCCAAGTATAATTGACGCCGAGATAAATACCGCTTAGAAGACACCCATATCCGTTTTCAGGTACTGTATGTGCACAAGTAGTTTGTATAATTGCCCCGTGTCTTAAAAACCGACACAGAAGCCGAAGGAGCCGTCAAATACGTCGTTGACGTTGAAGCCGGGGTTCGCTCTCATGGCCAGGAGATCGTCAATGGTGGGAACCTGATTGCTCTCGTAGAACCTGAGCAGGTTCTCCATGTCCTCGTCGGTGAGATCACAGAACTCATTCCAGTCGTATTTGTTGCTGACCTTGATCATCCTGCCAAGTGTCAGCACGGTGCAAGGCGGGAGTTCCCTCGGGGGAGGGCGGGGAGGAGGAACGGACCATCCCATCCGCTTGGGGCTCGCCTCGGCATTGGGAGCCATCTTGCGCAACTTGGCGCGCAGCGTGCCAATGGCCTCGATGGCGTTGCCGGCGTTCTTGGGAAGGGATTTGGCGATGTGGCGGCGGATAATGGCGGCCAGCCTGGGGCCCTTGCCGTTGGTGCTAACCATGATCTGCAGTGGGCCGTCGCGGTGGACGCTGCCAAAGTAGAAGTCGCATTCGGGCGGCACGTCGGCAATGTTTGCGGGTATCCTGCGTTCCTTGCACAGCTTCCAGATGGTTGTCGAGGCGGCGGGATCGTCAATGGCAACGAGGACCATGTCTGCGCCGTCGAGATCGGTGGGTTCGAAGAGGCGATCGACGTGGGTGACTTGGGCGCGCTCGACTCGGTGGGCTACCTCGGGGTTGAGACCGGAAGCCGGGCAGACCACGGTGACTGTGGCGTCGGCGTCGAGACAGTTGAGAATGCGACCGGCGGCGACCTGCGGATAGGGAGACAGACAATCAATCAGCAACCGGAAGCGAGTCTAGGAAGCGAGTCTAGGACGCAGCAAGCAAGCAAGCAGTGCAGGCAAGGCAGTTAGTTCTTTACATACCTCGCCGCCACCGACGACCAGGACGTTTTTGTCCTTGATCCGCCAGGCCAGAATGAGACTCCCGCCGCCCCGGACCTCGGGGAACTTGTTCGTCTTTGTCTTTTCGGCCATGATGTAGTGGAACGGGGGAAGCTTGATCGAAGACGCACGAGTCGAGTTCGATGACGGACTTTTTAATCTGGAGGAGCAGCGATCTATACCTAGGTACCTACTATAGAGGGTCGGTACGTACTGCAGTGGGCGATAAGAAGAAAACGCGGCCGATAAGGCTGCAAGAGGAGGGGAGCCGAGGGGAGGGGAGGGGAGGGGCGCACTGACGATGTCATGGCGGTCTACATGATAGATGAGTACTTGCATCTGGCGCTGCTCAACGTGTGTTGTAGATGTACTGCCGTATCTGGCGGCACGGAAGCTGCCCCGCCTCTGCCCGGTCTGTGGGTCTCTCGCCCAGCGGGCGGGCCCTTTTAGCGCACACTGCCAGCAGTCCAACGCACCTACGCCCCTGTTCCTGCGCTGCTGCAGCTGCTGCTGTTGCCGCTACCCAAGATCCCCCCCCCCCAAGCAGGGAATGGGCTGGCTGCGCGCGGGAAGGCGGAAACCACCTGCAACTCTGGAACCTGAACTGGAACCCGACCGACCAACCAACCTTCCACCCTAGGTAGGTAGACGACGAACCAACACCACCAACACCACCACCACCACCACGCACAACTACCTAGGTAATACTACCCACGTACCTGGTGTACCTCGTAGAGTCCCGGCGACTCGCATCTTCCACCTCCGATCGATCCGCTCTCTGTCCGGATCCGTCCTTCCACGATCCTCCTCACCGCGGTTTGCCTGCCCTCTCGCTGACCTCGCCCCGACCTGTCCTCCTCACCGCCCACACCTGGACCGCCGATCAATCATCCTCTCCCTCCCTTTTTGATGGTCTCGTAGCTATCGCCTCACTTTCACCATGTCCGGCCGCAAGCTGGGAGGCGGCCGCATCTTGGGCAGCGGCAAGGGCCTCGCCCCTCCAACGCCTCCCGCCGTCCAGGGCCATCGACGCACCCCGAGTCCCTTTGCTCCCTCCGAGAGCACCCTGTCCATCAACTCCTCCTCGGCCTCTCCCCCAGTCTCGAGCCCCCTGCCCGACTTTGCCCAGGATCTTGCCTCAAACGTCAGCCTCGGCGGGCCCTCGACAGCTGCCGCCCAGAGCTCTAAGCTGGTCTGCCCCATATGCGACGACGAGATGGTCAGTCTGCCTGCCTGCCTGCCTGCCTGCCTGCCTGCCTGCCTGCCACTTTCTCCCGTCGTCGTCGTCATCTTTGCTGACATCCGCGAGCAGTTGACTTTGCTTCAATTAAACAGGTGAACACTGCCGACCATCTTACCGACGCTGAACTAGTTCTAGTCTCTGACCTCCTCTTCCCTCTCAGACACATCGACGACAACCATCAAGAATTGCCCGAGGTCGAGCAGGATGAGGTCCGTACCTGGTTTGACAAGCAGGTCCTCAAGGCGAAGCGCTTCCAGCCGCTATCCATCATCAACCAGAAACTCCGAGGCCTCGACGTCTTCGAATCAAACGAGTCGATGCCCGTTGCCGCCCCCACAGTGTCGAAGCTGGTCGATGGCCCGATTGACCCCGACGAGCTCATCACCAGGTCGCATTGGCAGCGCCAGACGAGCAACGACCGATGCACCGATCCCACGTGTCCCAAGGGACTCGGCGCCGTCAATGGAAGCATAAACTGCCGCAACTGCGGGAGGCTGTTCTGCGAGGAACACACCATGTACCAGATGAGGCTGTCGAGGGCCGCACAGCACGATCCTGTGCGCGGCTACTGGGTCAGAGTGTGCGAAACGTGCTACAAGTCGAGGGACGGCTACAACGACCACAATGGCGTCCTGGTTGACCACACGTCGGCCTTTGCTGAAATCCGGCGCAAGAGGGTCGAGAGGCAGAACCTCGAAGTGGCTAGGCTGGAAAAGCGTTTGACCAAGCTGACGCAGCTGCTTGCGAATGCCCCCCAGGATGTCGCAACCAACGGCGGCGGGAACCTGCTCACACCCGTGGCCACGTTGACCGGCCAAAAGAACCAACGGAAGCTGTTGGAGCAGTCGGTCGTGACCTGGGAAGACGACGCTTCCGTCACGCAGTGCCCGTTCTGCCAGCAAGAGTTCGGGTCCTGGACGTTTAGAAGACACCACTGCCGGATATGCGGCCGCGTGGTTTGCGCCGATCCACTCACAGGCTGCTCGAGTGAGGTGGGCTTGAGCATAGCCAACCGTGAGTCTCATCCCGGGGATCCATCACGAGCACCGAGTCTAACAGTCCCAGCGACGAGTCCGGCAACGGAAAAGCCCCCGACGACAGCGCAGCCCGGCCAGCTCAGCGTCGACGTCCGCATGTGCCGGGAGTGCAACCACACGATATTCTCGAAGCGCGACTTCGCGGCAACCCTGTCACACAAACCGCCAGACCAGCGCGCCTACGAGACGCTTCGTCAGTTCGAACGTGGCATTCGCCAGCTCATGCCCATATTCCAGCGAACCCTGCTGGCACTGCAGCCAGAATCCGAGGACGGGTCGGGGCTTTCGAGACCGCCGCCAACCCACGCCCAGATCCAAGAGGCGTCCAAGATCCGCAAACGCCTCACCGATGCCTTTACAAAGTACGACACGGCGGCGCGCCGTCTGCGCGACATGAAGACGACATCCAAGACCCAGCTTCGCCTGCAACAGGCCGTCTACGCCGCAGCCTCTTCATTCCTGCACACGCACATGTTGACGCTCAAATCGGTCCCGCAAATCCTCCGGTCTCGGTCGTCCCAAACGTCGCGCCTTCGGACGCTTCAGTCGGGCAGCGTCAACGGGTCGTCGTCGTCCCTGCACCTGTCGCCCCTCCGCAATCAGGAGCTTGCCGAGTCGGAAACGGCAAGCCAGGCCAGCGAAACCAGCACCGCCGTGTCGGCGCTCGAGACGGAGGAAAAGGAGGCCCGCGAGCGGCTGGTGGTCCTCGAGGAGCAGCGCTTCATGGTGCAGCAGATGGTGGACAACGCGCGGAATGCCCGGCGGTTCGAGGAGGTCAGCGCGCTGACCCGCAACGTGGAGGAGCTCGACAGGGAGATTGAAAAGGCGCAACAGAACGTCGGCGGCGTCGAGCAACGGTGGGAGGGTCTATACGCGTCCGGCCTGGCGCGGTGAGCAAGCGGCGGAAAGGAGCAAGGGAGGGAAGAGCAGGCAAGCGATCTTTATCTACATTATCGGAGCAACAGCATTGCATGGCGTTCAAGGACAACAGTTGGTGGTCGGGGATGATGGGAGTTTACACCAAGACGGCACGTGGGGACTCCCGGCCATCCCTCACAGCGGCAGGCGAAGCATTCAACATTTGGACGGCACGCCTTTGATTTCTTTTATTTTTTTAATTTTCATCTTGTTTGTTTTTTTTGGGACACACGCCAGCAACGTTTTGCTCTATTGGAAGGACAACCCCCACCTCGAATCCGGGGGTTTTTCAAGGCCTAGTCAACTTTGCGCTCCCCCCCACAGAAAAAGTCATAATGGAAGAGCCCGACTTGGAGGATATTTGCGTAATAATAATAAAGAAGAGGCTTGTTGAAGAAAACAAGTAATAATCATCAGATATCCTGACACCTCTGCCCAAACACAGGCGCGCGCGCGCGCACGTCGTGTCATGTCCCAGATGCTTGCAAGATGGGAAGCCGGAGCCACAGCCCAATCCAAACGCCACAAACCCAAGAGCCCCTTGGCCCGCTCAAAAAACGACGCGGCGGGTACTAGAAACGATGTTTCGACGATGCCTCTCTCTCTCTCTCTCTCTCTCTTTCTTCGCGTGCGTGTAAGCGTGTGTGTGTCCTCTTGGCAACATATATACAACTGGCCAGGTGGGCCCAATCGCCATGAGCGAGTCTTTTGACGTGGGGGGGGGGGGGGGGGGGGGGGGGGGGGGGGGGGGGGGGGGGGTATGATGAACATAAAAACACCAGAAACAATACAGCAGAATGCGGTTTGACCGGGCAAGACGGGGGGGCGTGGCTCAGTGGACGACGCCCTCGACGCCGCCGAGGAAGCGCCTCACGCGATCCACCTCGAGCTCGCCCTTTTCGCTCTCGACGGCCCGCAGCAGGCCGTCGACGACGGCGTCGACCTGGTCCTCGGGCTCGCCCGTGCACATGGACACGACGCGGCGGTACTTGACCTCGAGGTCCTTGCTCCGGCCCTTGAGGGCGCTGGCCATCTTGCGCGTGACGTCCCGCCGCGCCGACACGGCGGCGAGCCGCGCCTTGAGGACCGTCGCCGAGGGCAGCAGCCCGCCCTCGCCGTTGGTGCCCGCCGTCTCGAGCGCCGCACTGAGCTCCGTCTCCCACGACGACGAGAGCGAGTCGGTCCGCCCTGCGCGCTTCTGCTCCTGCGTGAGCCGCACCTGCTCCTCCTCGCGCGCGTGGCTGAGGTTCGACACCTTTTGCCGCGCCAGCTGCTGTTTCCGCAGCGTCGCCTGCATCGCCTCGAGGTTCCGCCGCGCCTCGCTGAGCTGCGCCGAGGTGATGCGGAGCGTCGAGTGGAGGGACTCGATGACGGCCTGCTTCGTCTTGACTTCTCCCTGGAACGTGGAGCTTGCCTCATTGAGAAGATGCGTGATGGCTGCCGTATGTTAGATTGGGTTCAAAGGGAGACATGTCCCTTTTTTTTCCCTTCCCTTTCCATCAAAGGTCAAAGAGATGGGGGGAGGGCCGGGACTCACATGAAATTATGTCATCGCTGCTCTCCTTCGCCCGCTCGCTGCTGACGACTCCGTTCTTCTCGACGTCTCCGTTCGCCTCGGTGGGGCTGGCGCCGTTGGGGGGCTTGGAGCCCTCTTCCGAGGCATCTCCCCCGATGCCAAAGTCCACGGGCCGGAGGCCGGCACGGTTGGCGATGTTGGGATCGGCGCCGACCTCCAGAAGCTGTGAAATGATGCTCCGGTTGCCTATCCGCGCAGCAATGTTCAGAGCCGTGTCACCGGCGTGGTCCTGGGCGTTGACAATCTCCGTCATGAAGCGCGCGATGCCCATCCTGGGCTGTTGTGACTGCTGCGCCTGGGCGGTCTGCGAACTGGCCGGCGCACTGTCCCCCTTCCCGTTGGCGGCGGCGGCGGCGGTGGCCGATTGGCCGCTGGGGTTGCTGCCCTGCCGTACCACCCATTCCAAGAGGCTCTCAAGGTAATACCGGCTGGCCGCGTTCCTGCCTTTGACGGCGCTGGTCATGGCGATGTGATGCAGCACAGTACGGCCTTTGCTGTCGCGAATCTCAATGGTGCCGCCGAGGACGTCGAGGAGCTCGGGGAACTGCCCCTGGTCCATGGAATTCGTCACGACGCACGCCCTGACCAGAGCCGTCTCTCCAGAGGCGTTGACCCGGAACGGGCTCGCGCCCGCGGCGATCAGAGCGCGCAGCAGAGGCATGCGCGATAATGTCGCGGCCCAGTGAAGGGCGGTGTGACTTTGCTGGTCAATGGGCATGTCGAGTTCTATGGGAGCCAGGGTCCGCAGCATCTCGTGCTTAGACTGATCTGAAGTCGCCGAGTCCATAAAAAGGCTCATCAGCATGCTCCGCTTGGTCTCGGCGTCGGGGGACATATCGAAGGGCAGCGGAGTCAGGGGGCTGTAGCCGTCGTGTGCGGCGGGGTTCGCCTGGGAGTATATGAAGGACTCGTTGGGCTCGGTGGGCGAGCCGGGGGGGAAGTTGTTGTACATGTCGACCGAGTTGCTGTATGGGCCAAAACTGTCCTGGGGCGTCATGGTCACGCGCTGTCGCTTGCGCGGGGGGTGGTCGGGGCCGTCGACGAACTGCTGGCTCGTCTGCTGGGTCGAGTAGGCCGAGTCGTTCTGGGTGCCGTAGTCGGAGGCGAAGCTCTGCTGGGAGTTGGCGGGGAAATCTTCGCCGTTCTGCATGGAGCTTTGGCGGCTGAAGCTGGGGGCCTTTGTCGGGCCGTTGCGACCGCGGGGGCCGGGTGAGTCGAAGCGGGCCTTGCTGATGGCGGCGACGGCGTGGGAGGCGGTGGCCGAGATGTTTTTGAAAAAGGTGCCGTTGAGGCCGGCCATGCCGTTGGCCCTCGCCTCGTTCCCGGCGTTGTAGAGGCGCTTCCGCTGGGCGGCCATGGCCTGCTCCTTGGTGGGGGTGTTGAAGTCGCCGCGGCCGGCGATTCCGCCGTCCTGGCCCATGTCGTAGGTCAGCAGCGGGCGCAAAATCTCCTCGACGGCGTACTGGCGGCAGATCTCGACGCCGCGCTCGAACTTGACCCAGGTGCCCTGGTATTTGCCGTAGCCTCCTTGGACCTTTTCGTGCTCGCCGGTCTGAATCTCCTTCTCGAGAACCTTTGTGCGCTTTGCCTTCTCGACGCCGGCCACCTTAAGGATCTGGGTCGCATTGAGCCAGCTGTCTTGCCGCCTGCGCATAACGGCGATACCTTTGACTTCCATTTCGTAAACGTCGACGCCGGAGTAGACAGCCTACATGTGGGGTGTCAATGCGACTGGCGCTAGAAAAAGGCAAAGGGTGCAGTGGGTTTGAGGGCAGCAAGGAGTGCGAAATGCAGGAGGAGGAGGAGGAGAAGAAGGCGGCGGGGACTTACGCTGTAGATCTGGGGAGCGTCATTGGCGGGCCTCGATGCGTCCCCTCCGTAGGCGCGAAAGCCAGGCTGGGATTGCTGGCTCATGGTGAAGGATTGTTGCGAAGAGGGTTGTGACTGTGATGCGGATGGCATCTTGGTAGAAGTAGGGAGATGGGGTCTCGCGCGGTTGAGGCGCGGTTGCGCAGCGGACGAGGAGGAGGACTTGGGGCGGGAATGGAGGGAGTGAGAGGGTTGGGTGATGGTAGTGAGGGCGGTCGAAGACATGTGCCAGCGCTAGAACATCTGGGAGGCGCAAAGATGCGACGACGGGCGATGGAAGTTGAGATATATATGTATATGTGTGTGTATGTATATATATGTATGAGAGAGGCGGGATGCGGAGAGGGGTCGCAAGGGAGAGGTGGTCGAGAGGGGAGAGGTAGTCGGCAGGGTATCTATCGGGCGAGGGCGGAGGGATCGAGTAAAGAAGAGAAGAGTAAAGTTGGTTGGTTTGAGTGTGGGAAATGCGTGCAGCCGGCGGCGTCCTTGTCGGCCGCGGCCTTCCCTTTGGCTTGGTCGTGATGGTGTGCGTCTTTCTTTGGCTGCGATGGGATGCGGTGCGGTGGGATGCGATGCGGCGGAGTTTTGTGGATGCAAGCCACCTACTTTGTGCGGTACGGCAGCAAAGCAGAGCAGAGCAGAGCAGAGTGTCCGGACAAGTCCAGTATCGGTATGGTATGAAGGTACCTAGGGGAAGTGAAGGTAGAAGTTGCTTTGCGAGTTGAAGGGGGGAATTGGCGGATTGGGATGCGCAGCCGAAACGAAGCTTTGAGCGAGGGAGGGGGTTCGCGCGGCTAATCCTAACAAAGTGAGGTTGGCCGGTCTTTGGGTCGGACAGTCAGTCGGTCGGTCGGTCGTGGTCGGACAAGACAAGACAAAACAGTGCGTCTCCTTTGGTTTTTTTTTGTTCTTTTTTTTTTTCTTCCCCGGAGATTGAGAGAGAAAGAGTCAACTCGGTAGGCAAGTCGTTGTGGGTGTGTATTGGACGGACGGACGGACAAGACAGACAGACAGACCGACAGAGAGAGAGATATCAAATGTCATACACAGCTGAGCAGAGCGACGTCTGTTTGGTTGGCTGGCTGACTGGGTTGGTTGCCGGGGCTGGGATTTGAGATCTCAGAGAGAGCCGAATTGAAAAATAAAAAAATAAAAAAAAAGGTCCGTACCGCTGAGCCCGAATAGGAACTTCAATTAAAGGCGTGTGTTGGGGACGTGTCGGTTTCGCGAGGCGACGCAGCTTTTTCGTGTCTTGGTCGTGTCGCGCGTCTCAATTTACGGGGATGCAGAGCAGAGCAGAGCAGAGCAGACGGGGGGGGAAAGAGGGAGACCGAGGGAAGGAGAGGAACTGAACGTTCACGCCCGGATAGCGCACCGCACCTTCCTTGGCAATTGGTGGGCAAATTGGTGCTTTCCCATTTGTGAAGCGAGACAGACGCACAGACCAGCCAGCAGCAAGAATGTCTGACCTTGCCCGGTACGTACCTTACAAGATGTACGTAATCGTCAAGTGCACCTGCCTGCCGAGTGCTTAAGTGGCGGAGGATGCGGAACACCGTGACGTGACGTGCCGTGACGTGACGTGACGTGACGCGTCGGATGACCGAGGTATGTACGATGTACATAAGATGTCTGGGTACGTGCCTACCTATCCAACGTAGATCATCTTAGGTAAGCTCTTATCTTATCGCATGTCACTCCACTCCACTCGCTTCAAGCTTTGCCCAATCGGCCGCTGTCCCAGCTTCAGCTTCTGATGCTCTTTGCTACAGTGAGTGCCGTGAGTGAGTGCTACACTACCTAGGTACTTACCCTGCTTCTGTCTCCAAGCTCCAAATTCTCTGCATCGATTGCCGTCTGCATTGCATGCATCCTGCTCGACATCGCACATGCGTCTCTACCCGACACAACCCGACCCAGACAGACAGACAGACGGCTCGCGATAGCCATGACGAACAACAACGCTCTTGTCCTCTGACCGCCTGCCTATACCTATACCAACCATCATCCGCCACCATGCCCTATTCGCGAATCCCCTTGCCCCGTCCCGTCCAGCCGCTGCATGTCTATCGCCATCTCCTACGAGCCGCCTCCTACTTCCCGCCCACCATACGCCCCTTCCTCGACGACCGCATACGATCCGATTTCCGAAAAGAGCGCCAGAGGGCCGCCGAAGCCGACGCGAACCTCTGCCATGCCCTCGACCCTGTGCAAGCCCGCAGGCACGAGGAATACCGCCGGAAGAAGCACCTCCTCGACGCAAAGAAGAGGATCCCCTTCCTTCATGCCTCGGCCAACGGAGACCGGACACGCCTGCGCACTCTCATGTGGCACGTCTTCGCCCGCCTGGGGAAGCAACGCCGCGAGCTTATGTCCCTGTTCGTCGCCAAAGCCCCCGAACCCCCCCTGGGTCCCGAACAGCTCCGCGAGCGCATCGAACAGATTGAAAGGGACAGGAAGAAAAGGGAGAGGCTGCTCAAAACCCACCCCTGGAAACGAAACTGGGACAGACAAGACCCTACCCCCTGGGCATACCAGCACCTGAGCCCTATCGAAGACAACTGGGACATACCAAAGCTGATCGCCTACCTCAGGGCCCAGCGCACCCAACAGGGCAGCGTCCGCGCCGCCTTCCCGCGAAGCCCTATTGGGACCACAGATCCGAAAAGCCAGGTGCCCAAGGAGGACATCTGGGGCCGCCCGACCGCCCCGCGGAGGGTGACAAAGGCCGTGCGGAAGTGGTGGAAGGTGGCCGCCGACAGGCTCATGCCCCCGATCGATAGGGACAGCTGGGATTTCCTCAAGATGCTCGCCTCCGGCGACGCCCCCAAGGAAATGTACCGCTTCCCGCCCAGGAGGCGCATCGCAGCCCCCGTCGGCCTGGAACGCGGCGCTCGCCCGGGCTGGGACTGGACGATCCATACCCGTCTCCCCGCCCGCGACCTCGAACGCCAACGCAGTGCGAGGCTCACACGCTTGACCGGCCAGTGGGACGACGGGCCCTACTCCAACTCGGACGGCAGGGTGCCTCCTGTTGGCCGACAGCTCTTCGGCACACGACTGATGCGACGGGAATATGAACGAATGTGGATGGCATCCTCGTACATGGAGACCCCGACCCCCAGGGAGGGGTCGAAGCCCGCCGTCGCGAAGCCCGTCTGGGGCCTCAAGCAGGTGGAGCTGCCCGTGGCCACCGCTGCCCACCAACGCCTTTTCCAAGGCGTCGACTCTAGGGGGAAACGACCGAAGCCGGCCGCCCCCCGCGCGCAAAAGCACAATCGGCCCCCCGCCGCCGCCGCCGCCGGCGGCGGGGAAGTCAGAGAGGTTTCAAGCGGGCGGACAAAAGAACTGGAAGCGGTAAACTAGTTTATTCTTCTGTATCGCTTTTGACAGACACTCTTCCCACCACCACCACCATCACCCAAGCAAAGCCGCCAGCTTCGGCAGGGCGTCGCCGTCGACGCGCATCCCCACCCAGTCGTCCATGGCCTTGGCGCCGATGGACTCGTAGAACTTGATGCTCGGCTCGTTCCACTTGAGGACGACCCACTCGAGGCGGCCGCCGCCCATGGCGACGACCTCTTTGGCCAGCTCGACGAGCAGGCGCTTGCCGTAGCCCTTGTTGCGCTCCGACTGGCGCACGTAGAGGTCCTCGAGGTAGACGCCCGGCTTGGCGCGCCAGGTGCTGTAGTTGTAAAAGTACAAGGCCATGCCGACGCCCTCGCCGGCCTCGTTGAAGAGTAGCAGGCACCGCGCCGGCCGGCCCGGCGCCGTGGGCTCGGTCTGCGGGTGGCCCGGCGTGTAGTTGGTCTGGTCAGAAGGGGCGAAGGCGATGGTGTTGCCGAGGGACTCCTCGGTCGCCTGGACGCTGTCGAGCGCACGCTCGTAGTCGGCGAGCTCCCTGATGAGGCTCAGGATGATGGGGACGTCTTTCCCGGAGGGTGTTAGCCTCGAAGATGCCGGGCCCAGCTGCAGACCCTGCCGGGAGATAGGGGAGAGGGGGTCCATGGTGGTGCCGATGGCTTTCAGTCTTACCTTCACGACGGGCATGTCTGATGGTCGGACCTGAGGATGTCATTTTGAACTATTTTGAGACTCGGAGGACGTCTTTCTCGGCCGTGATTGAGTTCAAGATGTCGCTTGCAGCAGCTGGACCGCGATATGACTTATAAACACACAGAACCGGTAAATAGACCCGTCCTCGAAGGGCGCGCCTCATGTCGTCGAGTGGGGAAGTAGAGAGTCTCCCCGCCCTCGACTGTACCGGCAGAATTCACCACGATGCTCACCGCCTTCTGGGGTCGTTTCATGATCCATTGATGGTGATCTGAGTGTGGGTGACTCGGGGAACAGAGGTCGAGACCGGCTCAAGGGGCAATTCAGACGTCCGTTGTAGCGTACGGCAGATGAGCTGAATAATGAACCCCAAGCCAGCGGCCCGGGGAATACATACATACTTGAGTGTGGTGAAGACCACAGCGTCGCCAAAAAGTTTCATTTCATCAGAGATGCAGGGTTTCATCCCAGACGGCGGCTGTCCTTGACAAGATGGATAGATGGATAGATCAATAACCAGTTTCGAATGTCACTGGCTAATACCACGGTACCTACCATGAGTATAGACTCTTCTGCGGTACGTTGGACTACCGCGGTGAGGAACAAAAGGCCGGAGTCTCCGGCAGGCGTCATGTCCGGCGAAACACCCCCCCCCCCCTAAGCCGATCGCCGACACCGGGCCGGGTTTCGATCGATTGCCGCTCTCTCTTTTGGCCCCTATTCACCCACGCTAACGTAGGTATGTGTGCATGTATGTACAGAGTACCTATGCCATTGACGATTTGGAGGGGGTCGACCGACCATTGGATTGTAAACCCCCCCCCACACGGCTGCGTCGGCGGGCTTTCCGACCTTCCTGTTGCGCCATCCGACCCTGCGATGTGCAAAGCTTCCTACGCCCCCGCACACAGCACGGATTCCATAAAGATTCGTTGGGAGAGGGGAAAGATTCGAGCTTCAGAGCTGGGAATCTGCTACGTATGTGATCCGATCAAGGCCTGAAACGAACCCCCCCAAAACTCCGCCCGAGCTCCCCACACTTCCGGATTGATAATCGTCACCGTCACCGGGAGAGATAGAGAGAGGAGAGAGATAGCGTGTGTGTGTGTGTGTGCATGTATACATAATATCTCATCCAGCGTATTTGACTCTCTCTCTCTTTCTCGAGACTTCCCCCCGCAACAACAACAACTATCGCACACAAACACAACGACTCCCCCCGCTGTCCGCATCAATGATCATGCTCCTCCCGGCGCCGAACAAGACCCTCGAGGGCCACAAGCTCCTCATCCTCTCGTCGTGGGCGCCGCCGCCGGGGTACCTCGACAAGCTGAGGTCCGAGTACCCGGGCCTCGCCGTCGCGCACCACGAGCTCGACTTCGCCGACAGGAAGCCCGGCCCGGACTTCGACCCGGCCGAGTGGAAGGACGTGACGATCCTGCTGACCGGCAGCGCCCTCCCCGCCGTCGGCGAGGCCCCGAAGCTGCGCTACGTCCAGCTGCAGAGCGCCGGCGCCAACCACATCCTCGACAACCCCCTGTTCAGGGACACGGACGTGAGCTTCTGCACCGCCAACGGCGTCCACGGGTGAGTGAGCGTCTCCCCCTTTTTTCTTGCTGGTTGTTTTCCGGGGCGCGGTGGAGGGGGGGGAGGATCTTTGCTGACTGTTGGGCTCGCGCAGACCTCAGATCTCGGAGTGGATCATTGCGACATACCTCTCATTCCAGCATCACCGTAAGACACATATATATCTTGATAGTTGACAGAGACGTCGTGTGAGGCTCGGTGCTCACTGACAACGCGTCCCAGTCCCGCAGTACATCGACAACTACCGCGCCGGCCACTGGAAGCGCGGCAACGAGGTCGTCGAGGACGCCGTCGGCCGCACAATGTAAGCCTTTTTTTTTTTTTTTTTTGCTTCTTCCACTCAATCAGACAAGTTCCCCCTTCCAAAAAAGACCCTGACACGTTTCCGCAAAAAAAGAGGAATCCTCGGCTACGGCAGCATCGGCCGACAGACCGCCCGCGTCGCCAAGGCCCTCGGCTTCAGGGTCCACGCCTACACGCTGCACCCGCGGCCGACGCCCGAGTCGCGGCGCGACAACTCGTACGCCCCGCCCGGGCTCGGCGACCCGGAGGGCGAGTTCCCGTCCGCCTGGTACTCGGGCGCCTCCAGGGCCGACCTGCACGCCTTCCTCGGCTCCGGCCTCGACCTGCTCGTCGTCGCCACGCCGCTGACGGACAAGACGAGCCACCTGCTCGGGGCGCCCGAGCTCGCCGTGCTCGGCGGCCGGCGGACCTTCGTCTCCAACATCGCGCGGGGGCCGGTCGTCGACACGGACGCCCTCATCGCCGCCCTCGACGACGGCACCGTCCGCGGCGCCGCCCTCGACGTCACGGACCCGGAGCCGCTGCCGGACGGCCACCCGCTGTGGAAGGCCAGGAACCTGCTCGTCACGCCGCACATCAGCGGCATGTCGGCGAGCTACCAGGACCGCGTCCTGGGCATCCTGGACCTGAACCTCAAGAGGCTGAGCGAGGGGAAGAAGCTCACCAACCTGGTGAACAAGAAGGAGGGCTACTAAGACCTTCTTGCGTGCGTGTGTGTGTGACCGAGGTCAATAGACGGGAAAGCTGGTGCAAGCGACTTGTACTCTTGGTTTTTTTTTCTTGGGGTTTTTTTTCTTCTTCTTTCTTCTTTAGGTTTTTGCCCGCCTTTCTACAGTCGAGCTGGACGAAGGGGGGTTGGTTCTACGTACGATTTGGCTTCATCTCCTTACCTACGCTTTAGAATGGACTCCATCAGCGGCAGCCGCACGTCCCACGAGCTTTCATCGACGATGTTCACACGGCGCTCGTCTTGGAGAAGGGAATCAAACTGCCATTTTCAACACTCAACGCGCCGGCTCAAATGCAGTGCACGTATACGCCCAATTTGCTTCAGACTTGTAGGTAGCTCCCCGCGCAAAAATCCAAGCGTGGTTCCGACGCCCGCGCGGCCGAATAGTCCCATTTTCAGCAGGTCGGGACACATTCCCCTGCCGCTCCTTCGGTCGACGTGTATCTTTGCACGTTGCTGGGGACACGTTAAACAACGGCGAGGAGGGGAGACAACCTTTCATGACCAAAAACCCCAGAGTCCGGAGGTCCAGCAGTCCTCCCCCCCCCCCCCCCTACCGATGCGGTGACCACGTCCTCGTCGTGCTGTGCGTCCCGGGCCTTGAGTGTATGTTTCTCCCATTTCTACCGACGATTATTCGCCGTACTTCTCTCGTCAGAGACATATGTCCACGGCCACCCCCGGCAGCACTCCCCCGATCTGCGTCGTGGATGAGCAACAACACCAACATGGCAGCATATTCCATGGATCCTGCGTTTAACGCTCTCTTAAGGCTTACCCAGTAGCGCTGCTTTTAGGGTAAGGTACTGGGTAAGTAAAGGTAAGTAAGGGTAAGCGAGGGTAAGCAAGGGTAAGCTAGTGTGAGATGGGGTGAAAAGTGCCCCTAGAAGGTAAGGTATTGATGAATATAATCGCTCTAAGCCCCCATAAGCGGTCTAGTGCAGCTCACCCAGTAAATGTAATATCACAGTACGTAAAACCCAATACGCGGCACCTCTGGCCTGTACCGTATCTCAATATCTTAAGGCAGTATAGAATACCCAATAACGTAAGGCAACTGCTGAATCCAATTTCACTTTAACCATGGCGCGAACGACCTTTTTTGGCGACAACCGGCGACGATGGCACTGTTGAATCTACCATCAAGGTCGTGATGGTTGCAAGCCACGCGATGACTCCTTTAAGGGGCATGTGTCAGCAGATTCTCCACTGCTGTGTTAGGAAATCCATACCAAACATGTTAACGACATTTACGTGGCGGCATTGCCCGCTTCCAGTAGACGCTTAGCATTGCCACACATAAGTGCACTTAGTGCCAGGAGGAGTGCAGCTTGTTTTTCCGCCGTTGCCATCGCCATCAAAGCGCCCGGGTTTCCCCTTACAAGGTTCCGATGGGTCGACAATCGAAGTGTCGATTTCGCAGGTAAGGTCGTTGGAGCAGGTGCCGAAGATATTAAAATCGGCGGCTTGTACGAGAACTACAGGCATCAGGAGAGTAAGAAGAGTGATGAGATGCATCTTGTATGAGTAGGGCTTTGAAGAAGGCGTTATACTTGAGTAGTAAAGAGGAGTTAAGGATGTTGTGTTAAGTCAAGAGACAAAGTAGTTATGAGACAGATTAAACAGGCGTAGATTTTGAGAGAGATTAAACCCTTTGTCAAGTGAAACTTTCCCGGCCCCTTATTAACAGTATATACTTTTACTAACTTGCCTACGTCGCTCTACCTGTATTTATACTCATATATACCTGACTCAGAAATGTAGATCTACCCCCTTTTTAGTACCGTTAAGTAGTTTATGTAAAACATGGGGGCAGTATAAAGGTATGGCATTTGGCCCTTGCGCTAGGAACCCGCGGGGACCTCGGCGGTCAGTCGAATAGACACGCCGACCCATCATCGCCGGCGGTTGCGGTCACCGTCACGAGCATCGGATTCGGGGCTTGGTCTTCTATTCTTATCCTTGAGGATGACATCTCACCAATCCATACAACGCCGCCGGCACCGTCACGGCGGACGACATTCGGGTCGACCGCGCCCAACGAAGGAGACGAATCTAGACACGACGGCTTGCTCTCTAAATGTAACCTTTCTGGTCGTTGGAGTCCTGAACTGAGCAGCAACTCCATTGGACGACTTCATGGACCCTCCTCAGGGATTTCCCCATTGCCCGACTCACTGCGATTCCGAGGCAGTTACAGCGCATCAAACCGCGACGCCAACTCCAATCATAGGACCATCACTGTTATACGAAGAATCATACCCCCGCAAAGTCCGGGTCATTCTCCAAAAGCATACCAGTCAGAGAACCCTAAAAGAACCATCAGATAGCGCCACACACAGTCCAGAAAACACTGGGCATTGGCTTTCTCTAGGAATTTGGCTTAGGAACCAGTTCTTCTTGCAGTGGCTTAATGGCCGCTATGTTGGGTAGCCGCGCGTGAATGTTGTTTATGAACGTCTTATTGAGAACTTTAAGGAGGACTTTGATGGTTTTGAATCGATCGTGAGCACTCGGGCCCGCAATAGAAAAACAGAATATCTGCTTCACTGGACTGGCAGACTTACTGGTGAAGATGCACGGGTGGGAGAGGACGAAATGCATCCAAGTCTGGTCTCTAGTCACGAGGCGGTGAGGGAAGGGGGGAGGAAGAAGCGCGAAATGGAAAAGAATCCAAGCAGTTTCCAGAATATCGTTCCACAAGCACCGCTTCCCCGATCTGCAATTACCGGGCGTACGTTGTACTTACATGTACTTTCTTCCGAATTCTAAGTACTCAATCCACGTATAGGATTATCTTAAAGCCCCTTAGCACATAATATAATGTCTTACATACCTACTGATATAGGGTGCATGACCAAAGCTACTATATATACAACAGTGTGAAACTAAGGAGATGCGGAGCGGGGGAGTTGGGCGTTGCCAAGAAGAAGGCGAGTCAAACAGAGCCGTACTCAGTGACATGGATTTTCACTCGCTTGTACCGCTCTCACTTGACTAGTGCTAAGATTGCCAGTGATTCTCGAACTTCTAAAGTCTGGTTTAACCGTCAATCAGGGGCACAAGTCCGCAGACAAGACTATACATGCAGCAATATTAGGGACTAGTTACAAAAAGCCAGATAGCACGGTTCTTACGCGACATTGCTTGTGGATACTGGTTGTCCCGCACAAAACTTGCACCTTAAAGTTTACATATATACGGTAATATGAAACTATTGGAGAGGTGACCTATGTATGATCAGCTAACTGAAGCGCGGGTAGCTTGCTACTGTCCCTGGCTAACCTCTATACTATTAAATCAACCAAACCCTTTCTATAAAGAAGTGCAATCCCCTTAACAAAGGTACCATCTAGCTGTCTATCTCTATTAACCCAAACGTTCTTCTTTGTGCCGGTCACTCTTCTTTTACATACCACGATAATAATGCACGCCTCTACAGTCCTTTTCGCTTCTGTGTCTCTCCTGGCTGGCCTGGTTGCCGCCCAAGCCAGTGACAGCTGCTGCAATGGCGGCACTACCGATCCCAGGGGCACTCAATGCTCAAGTCGAGGACTGAACACTTTTTGCGTAAGTCCCCCAACAGAACCAGAAGCACTCGTGTATCCGATTTACGTAACTAAAAAAATGGTTTACAGTGCAGTAACGATAATGCTTCCAAAGGGAAGGGGTGTGATGGAAATGCCGAGTTCCCAACCGGACGGACTCTCATATCTACTTTTGCCACCCAATTCACCTGCCAATCCGGCGGCAAGACTGGCTTCCCCGCATGTGCGTAAGCTACGGGCTCTCGGTTCCTCCTCAGCCATGCAAGCGACCCTGGGGTGTATAAAACGGAGACAAGCAGATAGCGAACCGAATCAATTGATATGATACCCTCTCCAGCTGCAAACTGATATTTTACATGTGCTTTGTAACTGGAAGACAACGTGCTCTTTCAAACAGGGCGAACCATACTTGGCGAATCGGCCTCTGTTGCTACTATGCTTGGACTTCATCTTATTAAGCGCCTGGATGCAGCATCTACACGTGTATGCTGCTGCTATAGATTCGGCTGACTTCAGCGTCTCAATGTGGGCTCACCGGCTGTGTCATAGGAGGCAGCCTGAACAAGTTCGCGGGCGCCCCCATACCGTCGTCAACAATCTCTCTGCCGAGGGCGTCTTGGATGACGTTTTCCTCAAGACTGTCCCTAACAAGAAATCTCGCCACTTTACCCGTTTACAGCAGACGAGAGACCTGGCCGCGAACCTGAAAGGTGAGCGTCAAGAATCTGCCATCAATTGCACTGCTCCTCGATGCCTTGCTGGCTCTGCTTGATTGTGAGATTTCGGTGTGGTGTTTACTGCATACAATGGTTGCGTACGAGTTTTGACAAGTTTTGAGAGTTCAACATACATCAATTGGAAATGGATACTTTTCAATACGGGCCCTAGATAGCTCCTGAACAAGTGATTTTGTTAACATTAGGCTAGAGACTAGTTATCGTCAGTAGATATCACCGGAGACCCAGGCAGAGTGGGGTGACTTTCCGGACAGCAGGGACTTCGTCAACTTGAATGAGTGGAACATGCCCAGCCCGAGCTAGGACGCCTTGCCGCAGAAAAGATTACCGTCCTCCGAGTATTATATCTTGACTGTAAGGTTATGTGTTTAGCTGCTGTGCGCTCTGCTGCACGCGTTTCAATCAATATAGTAGACGGGTTTGTGACCACTCTTCCGCCTCCCCCCACCGTCTAAATACACCAACTGCCGCTGTTTGTCAATTACGATCCTCAACTTCTTAGATTAGCATCAATTCACTTAATTGATATTCTGCTGATGTGGACTATCTCCGATTTGCGGAGTTCAGTGGGTCGTGTCCGATAAGAACAGAGCGGTTCATACGTCGAGCAGGGTTAGCTTTGGCGGACATCCTTTCACACAGGATGGTGTTGGCCTGGTAAGACTACCTCCATCCCCACTGGTTTATCGGACGACACTTGTTCAGATTGGCCATCAAGTCTAAATATCGCATTTCACACAATCTGGCTGGCCTTGTTCGAGCATCACGACACTCGACGGACACAAATCAGTCAAGAAGACGCCACTGATCTACCCCCGCCTCGAACTACAGATACCCCGCAGCAACCATGGCGACCACCCCCGACGTGCAGGTCGAAGTCATTTCGCAACCCGAAGACTTCACACAAGTGGCCGAGGTCGTCAGTAACGCCTTCGGCCACCAGGTCCACGATGGCGTCTTCATATCCATGAACCCCGGCTGGGACACCCCCGAAGGCCAGGCCAAGCAAGCCGCGTCCATGGCTAAGCGGCTCGGCCTGGTGACCAAGAACAACAGGGGTGAGCCGAACACAGTCTTCCTCAAGGCCGCCCTCTCGGACCCCGACCAGCCCGGCCGGCGCAGGATCGCAGGCATGGCCATCTGGGGGCAGATGTCCGCCGTCGAGGGCCACGGCGACCCGCCCCCGAAGGACCTGATCAGGGAGCTCAACCTCGAGGCCACCTTCCCCGGCGACGTGGCCGAGCAGCGCTACGCCGCGGCGTGCATGGGGTCTCTGCACAAACGGCGCGAGGAGGTCATCCGCGAGAAGGCGGCGTCGGACGAGCCGGCGGTTTTCGTGCTGGAGATGTGCGGCGTGGACCCCAGGTTCCAGGGAAAGGGGATCGCCAAGAAGCTGGTGCAGTGGGGTCTCGAGGAGGCCAAGCGGCGCGGGGGGCTGGAACTGCTGCTCGAGGCGTCGGCCATGGGCAGGCATGTGTACTCGAAGCTTGGGTTCAAGCAGGAGGGCCCGGAGATCGAATATGATGTCGATGAGCAGTTTGCACACCGCGACAGACCGTCGAATATCTTCATGCGTACGGGCGAGGTGCAGTAGGATTATCTGCTTGCATCCATAAATGTCTAAAAACATGTCGCATTATACAGCAGCATAGCGAAGGTCAATTAGCATGGTTATGCAAAGCAACGGTTTGCCAATGCTCGATACTGTCGCTTGTTGTTGAGGAAATACATCGCAACCAGTTCATATAAAGCGAGAACAGGCGCACTGGAGATTATCACAGTTCAACGAAACAAGTTACCGCCTGCTGCAACGTGAACTAGAAATACGGACGAGAAAGCAAGCACATTGGAGGTAAAAAATAAGCGCTGGTCATCTACCTGTCCAATTTAAATCATCGTAATGCAGTATGCCATATGAATACAAGCAACACCATATCCAGGTGTTTAAACGCCATACGCTAAGCATACCACATGCTTTCCGGTTCCATTCATGCTTTTTGATAATACATTATACGTTGTTGGCCAAAGGCGCCTCCTTGGTCTGATGATGCTCCGCGAAAGGTCTCTCGTCGTCACTCGTCTTCTCGTGCTGGGTTCCGCCAACGACAGTCTTGTCGGTGTGAACCGAAGCGCTTTGGAAGGCCGAGTCGTCCTTCTGCTTCCGGGTGATGTAGCCTGGCGGCACCCACTTGCTGGAAGAGTAGGGCTTGACGCTGGGGTCGCTGTACATGCGGTCGACGTTCTCGAGGGACAGAGTCTTGGTCTCGTAAAGGAAGAACCAGACAAGGAGGGCACCAGCCAGGTTGCAGCCCGCAAACACGAACCCGTAAGCGTACCCGATGCCGGCAGTCGCGTAGGGGGTGAGAAAGGAGATGAGGAAGTTTCCGAGCCAGTTGCCGGCCGTAGCAAGAGATGCCTGCTTCGCTCTGGTGCGAAGGGGAAAGGTCTCGCCAATGACGCACCAACACATAGGTCCCCAGGTCTGTTGAACAGGTCAGCGTGAGAGCTCATAAGCGGATGTAACGGTGCAAAGACTTACACTGGCGAAAGAGGCAATGAACATGCAGGCAGAGACAATCATGATAATGCCAGTCGTGCTGTTGGTTTCAGGAGGCATGGCCGTACCGACGGAGGCAAATACGGTGAGCCATGCGGTCTGCCAGACAGCTCCAATGAACAGGGGCCACCGCCTGCCGTACTTCTCAACAGCGTACAAGCCAAAAAAGGTGCATGCAACGTTGACGGCTCCAAGAATCAGCTGCATCATGATAGGATCCCGGATGCCGGCGGACTGGAAAATAGTTGCTCCATAATAGAAAAAAAAGTTGATTCCACTCCATTGCTGGAGAAAATGCAGAAAAAACCCGAGAAAAGTCCTGTAAACGGTCTTGGGGATGCCGGATGATCCGGTGAAGCATTCGAGCCAAGTACCGTAGCCGGTCTTGGACTCCTCCTCGATAACCTTGAACATCTCCTGCAGATCTTTCTCGACGAGCTCGCAGTGGGGGTCGTCCTTTAAACCACGAAGACGGGCCATGGCCATGCGTGCGCCCTCCCAGTCCTGGCGACCGGCAAGCCAGCGGGGAGATTCGGGAACCAGGAGGATACCCAGGCCCAGAGGCAGGGAAAAGACGATACCAAGACCGATGACAATGCGCCACGAGGCGTCGGACTCTTGGAAGTTGCGGACGCCAAAATTGATCAAGTTGGAGATCAGGATACCGAAGGTGATGAGGAGCTGGTAAGAAGCGACGACGGCGCCACGAATCTCGCGCGGAGAGCACTCGGACTGGAACATCGGGACACCGATGGACAGGTTACCGACGCCGAGACCGGCGACGAAGCGGCCCATCATCATGTGAACCCACGAGTTCATGGCCGTGATCTGAATAATGTTGCCGATGACGAAGACGCCGACACCGAAGCTCAAGCTCCTCCGCCGACCCCACCAGTCTGCCGTGTAAGCACCGGAGAGCGCGCCGATGAGGGTACCGATGCTCATGAGCGAGACCATGAGCGACTGCGTGGTGGGAACCCACGCCGGGATGCCGTCCGGGCCAACGGCGCCGGTGGCGAATCGTTTCTTGAAGTCGGTGAAGAGGAGCATGGACGAGATCTGACCGGTGTCGTATCCGAAGAGGAAACCTCCAATGCTGGTGATGACACCAAGCAGAAGGGCCTCGGCACCACAGTCGGCGCCATTGACGCGGATTGACCTACGCGGGATGTCAGTTATCGGACGAGCAAGCCGTCAGCGTCGTGGGCTTACAGTTTGCCCAACCCCATGGTTGTGAGTGCGGC
Source organism: Colletotrichum zoysiae (assembly GCA_030867305.1). Taxonomy (NCBI): domain Eukaryota; kingdom Fungi; phylum Ascomycota; class Sordariomycetes; order Glomerellales; family Glomerellaceae; genus Colletotrichum; species Colletotrichum zoysiae. The sequence goes on from MU842849.1 coordinate 259,452, forward strand.
GAGCTTTGCCGATCTTTAACTGTATGTGCCACTGTAGGATCAGGGTGATGCTGATTTGGGAGGGAAGAGGCAGTCTACGGTCAAGGTCTCATGCAGGTGGCGCAATGATCCAGGCTGGCGAGAAGAACTTATTAAAGATAAGGTTGTGCGAGACGGGAAATGGAAGTGTCTTGAAGACCAGTCGGGGGGTGGACCTGGGGGAGAACAGCTTATTCTAGAAATCTCTTAAACGCACGACGATGGCTTTATACCGCAAGCCACACACGACGCGCCCCGTGGAACATTGCGAGTCAAAGTCTGCTGACTGGAGTATAATGACGGAGAACGCTGGGATGACGTTGCCCCAGAGGCCGGCTCGGTCCTACCGTCTCTTGGTTCTGGGGCGCGGGCGAGGTGGTGAGAACAAGGTGTGGGAAGGACGGGGAAAGCACCGCGTGTATCCATACATGGACACGATCCATGGCCCATGCAATGATTCCAGGGGAAAGTTGCAACCGCCATCGCCCAAGACCGATGATCCGGGGGTAAAGTGACGGCCCACATTCCATCAGGGCGGAACGTACATTGTACATCGTATGTAGCCTATCGATTTATCATTTGATGGGACGGTGGATGGTGGAATGGAGCCGTACTAGTAAGCTCAGGTTGGCCAAAAGACGGAGACGAGTCCGACGGTATCCTGGGTAAAAGGTACCATGTAACAGTCTTGGGTCTTCACTTTCTTTGCCACTCTACCTCTGTCTTCCTCTCTTGCTCTCTTTACATGCAAACGTCAGTGGACTGAAGATGCACCTGTTCATGGGGCTCACTGAGCCAACACTGGTTGGGTGAATCCTGGGTGAGCCTTGGAGATCGGCCGCTTGGCCGGCGTCATAGGCGGAAGAAAAAGCAGGGGTGGGTGGGCGAACATTGGCACACGGAACAAATCGTGCGGCCAAGAAAAGTCGGCCAATTGCTGCCAAGGTCAGCTCTCTCGGCGAGGACCCGAGAAGTCTTGGTACGGAGCGAAAGCCCTGCCCGAATATCCACTTTCATAATCTTCCCCTTTTCATCTGCTGCGTTTATAGATCATCTCACGGTGCAATGCAACGAGGCTCTCAGCAGCGCTCCGTACGTGGGGGCAGAGCGCGTGCGCAAACGCAGCGCGACAAAGGTCATGGAAGTTGGAGAAAACACCAGAAGTGGAACAAATAGAAACAGAAAAGTAAGAAAAGGAATGAAGATCCCAAGACTCTCGCGTGCGAGTCAGCCAGCGGCGCTTCCGAGCTATTCCTGTCGCTGGAGAAGAAAGTACATTGTGTCTCTGGTCTGCCAAAACTCACTCGTCAAGGCGCATAACGCAACCTGCGAACCATTTAATAGTGATGGCACAGTCGTACTCGTCAATATATACGTACAGAGGTATTGCTCAGCACGAGACGAGTCAATGTCATCCTTGCGAAGCGCGACGAAGCCCCATACCCGTACAGATTTGACGTTATGCCGCACTAACAAGTTTCTACGCGCTTCGACAACGCTCGCGACGCTGAGCGGCCCAGACGCCTTACCTCGAGGACACGCGCCGTGTGCGGCTTGATGATGCGGACTGTGCCCGTCGTGGACTAGCGATCGCCGTACGAAGTAGAGAAGGGATTGTCTAATGCAGAAGCATGCGCGCATGGCGTTCGCCCAGCTACTGACGCTGCCGCAGCGTTTACGGCGGCGCAGACCATCTTCCCCTTTACCTCCCCAGATCTGAATGTCCTTTTCCAAACCGGCCCCCAGGCCCCCAAGCCGCCAGCAGTTCCCCCTCCTTCTCCGCCTTATGCGCTGGTCGTGCATACAAGGTTGTTTAAAACCCCGTGGGCCTTCCGGAGATCTAGGTAGCTGTACCTCCACGAAGTTCCCCGGGCTCCCCGACGGGAAGTTGACCGCCAGCCGCGGAGCGTCGGGGCCCCAACCTGGACGCGCCAGACACCACCCCCCGTTCCCCGCAGTCCGGGGTGGAATTGAAGTCGAGAGTGGAGCTCGAACGGTCCGATTCGAAGTGGGAATCATCCTGGAAGAGCCGCCTCGCTAGAATCAACGGACCGAATCCAACAGTCGTGTGATGGAGACGGATATATGATATATGGAGAGCAACGGCTTGGCTCTGGAAGTTTCTGCGATTCTACAGGTGAGCAGACAAATGCTCGCCATATTTATTTCTCTGGCCCCCAGAGAGTCGCGCCGAATTATTCCCCCTGATGGCTTTGCCCCCCCAGACTTTCTCCCCCCTTTCTCCACGTTTATGTGCTGCTTAATGGCAACAGACTTTTGCGGGCACTCGGTTCAAAGTTCTCGATAGAGCTTTACCCCCAGTCTTTTACTCATCCCATGTTCCCCGACGTTGGGGGCCCACAACCTAGAATAGCATCGGTGAGCTCGGCCGCACATAGCTCTAGACCGAACACCCTGCCACTTCAGCCAAGAGTGGGCAGCTGACCAGCTACTGCACCAACCAAGTAGTGTATGAAGACCTGGCGACACTGGAGGGGAAGAGGGGGCCTTTCATCTCTCGATCAAAGGCTCATCTCGTGGGTGAATGTATGTTTTGAGAACTTCTGGATAACATGCCACAACTGTAGCCTCCCTCTACATGCAAATACCCTTACCATCACGGGCCCTGACGCTAACCCGTTAAGACCACTCGAGTGCTGCTGTGTCTCACCGCCGAAAGTGCGGCATAGGCAGTCCAAGCCAGCTACTTGTATCAGTCCCCTCAAGGTGTACAAGGTGTACAGGGTGTACAACACTCTCGTCTAGTATCTCATCCTTCCGATTGCATGCAAACTACACAACAGCATCTACTCCAACGGAAGCGCTCGCAATTTTGACTGCCGCATGGAGCAACCCTGAAGCACCCACGCCTGATTTTGTCGTCTCTTTGTCCCTTGTGAAATGTCTTGTCCCAGTGGGAAAGCTCGACCTTTCTGCGTCCTTCGCCGCAATTAGACTTCCGGGCACAGCAATCATCGTTACTCCGTACCAATGGAGGCAAGGCAAGCCGCGCTTAACGATGGAAGAACTTTTTAAAGGAAGCGGCGCAAGAGGCAAGGAATGTGCGCTGGTCGAATCCTTACAATGGTTGTAGTTTATAGCAAACAAGATAATCCGACTGCATAAGGCCAGTTGAGAAAGCAACGGCAACATACATGCGTGGTGCTGAAGTAGAAGCAAAATTTAGGTAACGAGGGGAAAGTGACAACGGCACAAAACCCATGATTTCATGATATCCAGTTTTGCAATTCCATCTCATGAACGGTGCCTACAATTGACAGCTTTCGCCTGAGCGGTGCGTATGTCCCTCCGTCTTCTGAACTCAGTTGACTCCCTAATGGCCAACCGCCCAGCCACTAAGCAGCAAAGCGTGGGTCCCTTTCCTTCTCGCTCCTGTAGGTGTCAAACTGGGCTTTCTTCCGTTGCAAGAACGCCTCTTTCTCCCTCAGGATCTCACTGTCTAAAAGGGACTCGCCCAAGCCATCTTTATGCAACATCTCCCAGTAGATTTCGCTGATATCGAAGCTACCCCGCGATGCAATGTTGAACCAAAAGCGCCCGCTGTCCCAAGAATCCCGCATGCGAGCCGAGAGATTCGTCTCCTTGGTGGCCAGCGGTGCCTTGGCCTCGGCCCGCTCCATAGCCCGAATGAACTGCTCTTTCCGCGGCTGAAAGAGATTCAAGAACTCCTGAACTTTGCCCTCGCCGATCCATACGGCTGGTTGTCGGAGCAACAACCACCAAGGCACGTGATGGGCAAACTGTGCTGGCATGGCGTTGGTAAACTCAAAGTCGAGTACCGCAGTTATTCGAAGCGTTTCCGGGTCGACAAGCATGTTTGTAGGCCTTAAATCATCGCAAGAAAGCGGAAATGGCCCATGTTCGCTGACAGCGCCATGTGTAGGGATCATATGTGCGAAACAACGTCGTGCTACGAACTCGTTCCAAGCCAGATCTTCGTCATCGGCAGCGATGTTACGCTGGGCCTCAAGGTGGACTTGGAAAGCTTTGCCACGTGCAGCAAAAAACTGGCTAGCACAATCGAATGGCGCTGCTGGGTTGAGGCGGTCGGTTGGGTAGCCACCAAGAGTAACAACCTCGTTCATGTCGTACGTCAAGGGTCGTCTGGTAACCTCCCACTGACCAGACATCGCGTTCTGGGAGATGGCGCCAATGCGTGAGAAGCTCAAACGCGACAGCTCCAGCATAAAGCCGGCTATCTGCTCATAGACGAAGTCGAGCTTTGCGTTGTCGATATCTGGGTCTAAAGCAATTGGGTCTTCCTTGTTCTCGTTTGGTTGTTGTAGGAGGTCGCTCAAGTCCTGCCCTTCCACAAAATCCATAATAATAAATGGGCCCAAGTGATGCGGACTGTCCTTAGTGAGGCCCCAATCGCGCACAAGAGGAACCGGAATGCTGGTTAGGTCTTGAAGATATTTCATAACCATCACTTCGTTCTCAACCTTTTCGTCTCGCCATGCGTCTTGTATTCTGCCAGGAATAGGGAAACGAATGATGACTTGCTCGTCGCTGTCAGCACGCTGTACTTTGAAGCTTATATTGAAGGAGCCTTTCAGGAAACCGTTATAGGACCCAGTCAAACCCCAGTTCAGTCGTTTGTATACGAAAGCAACAATGTCTTCTTTGGCTTCAATGAGACTGCAAGCAAAGGCGTAGTGGGAATCGCGAATGTTTTGCTCTGCAATGAAGTCAAAGGGTGCCATAATGAAGAATATGAGCGAGAAATTCAAAACGTACTAAACGACCGCCTGTGTTATCTATAACTAAAGAGGTATGTGTTGTAAGATCGGTGGGAATGACGGGAGGATAGAGGTTGAAGACGCCGTATTTTGTGTGACCTAGGAGCGTCAAACTCCACACCGCCTCTCTAGCTGAGCGGTTGGCGCACCAATGGTATCTCGGTTTAATGTTTGTTGGATGGAAAGACTTTCCGGTTGTAAACATCGAAACACGGCCAAATATATAATCTCTTAAAGGAAAAAGTATGGAAACTAGATTTAACGGCGGTTTTACATCCCCCTTGGCAACTGCTTGTTCGGGAACACAAACATAATATTCAGAAGTTCCTACAAAGTGCCACCAATTCGCCATCATGCACGTTTTCACCAAATCCACTAACACCAAGTATAATATTGTCCGGGAGGGGTAGGCAAGAGGTTTAGAAGCCCCAAATCCAGGGAATCATATGGCCACCCCTAAGAGCAGACTTGGGGCCTAAGGCCTGGAGCAGCACGAACAGCTTAGCCATACACAGTTCCTGGCCAAACACCCTGATGCTTCGGCTGGGGGTAGGCAGTTGACTATGTAGCTGCCGTACCAATTAAGTACGAAGACCTAGCAACACTAAGAGAAACTGGGGGTATTTGTCGCCCGGTTAAATGCTCATCTTTCAATAAATCTAGTCTCAATATACGGGATTACAGCGCACGCCTGTATTAGTCATTTTGCGGCGCCCGCGCCTTTGCAATAGGCAGGCTTCTGATGCGCCTGATTATGTACTACATGTATACAACTCGTTTTCTTCACATTACCCCTCTCTCCAGACGATCGCACGTATGTCAACTGATGTGAGAGAATAATACAAAATTTGGCCCAGCCATGTCCGTTTTGCGCTTGAAATTCTATTTCCAATGGGCTCCAAGTTGTTGGCCACAGCATGCTGCCAGCTGCTTTGAATATATCTGGGAACCTCTTGCGTTTAGTAAATGGTTTTTTTAAGTCAGATCCAAGCCTGGCTGCCAATTGGTAGGAGACAAATCACATTATGGAGATCTTTGTAGTATACACCGCTGGCGAATAGGAATCAGGTGACTTCGTGCTGAGGAAGAAGATGATCACAGTTACGTTACTTCCAGCCTGAGTTAGGCTGTGGGCAAGTCCTCTGCCGACTGCAGTAGCAGAACTACCGATAAACCCCTAAAAACAACTCATTATTTGTCCTAAGATCTCATCGTTAATCTCAAAACTTCAGTCTAAAGAGAAGTCGGTGAATACTGCAGCAGTTCGATTGTTTGATATGCAATCGTTTCAATTTTTCTTGCCTTCTTTATGTTCCTTTGGCCCCTTTAAAAACATAGAGGCGCAGACACTTCAACACTCGTCATGTGTAGAGGCTTAGACTTCGCTCAGGCTATTGATTGACCGCCAAGTTCTGACCAACACATACATACGACATGGGTCTGTCGCCCCTAGAGAAGAGCTGCGCCAGCCCATCCTCTTGAGCAAATGGATAACGTGCTGACGTGCTGACGTGCTGCATGAAAGCGACCCCAACACCTATCAGTAGGCAGGGTTCCACAGCCTGATCGAGGCCTTCCAGTTATTAAGGGGAGCTGACCCCCTCCCTAGCCTGATGTGTTCTGATCGTTAGGGTGAAGCAAAAATCGTTGCAGCTTGCAACAGGCATTTGATCCTGAGCCGTAAGGCAATCGACGATGAGGTGAGATCTTCTGCGTTTTTCATCCGGCGGCTTCCCACATTTATCGTAAGGGTCCGTACTGACGAGATGATCCCGATGTAGTGCAAGCCGGAGTAACGTCTTCAGAGAGGCCCACGATGAATTCCTCAACGCTCTCCGCCCGAAAGATCGTGATAGGCTCGCTCACTGCAATTCAGAAGACGAATTGGTCTCGTTTATGAAAGAGCTTGACTGCGTTGCTGCAAAAGGACGAAGTCGGAGGTCGAACAAAGCCCTTGCTTTCGTCCAGAGGCTGTACGCCCGTCTGCAGCCGTACTTTGACGCCTTGAATGTCATCGTTGGTACAGAACCATGTGCTGCACTCAGTTATGGCGCATTTCGAATCGTTTTGCAGGTCAGTCTCCATTGCTCACGGATACGGTCTCTGATAAGACGAAACTGACTTCTAAAGCTCGCCGCTGGGATGCCAGTCTTCTTTGACAAAGTAATTGCCATATTGGAGCGCCTTATGGACTCGTTCCCACAATACGATGCAATTAATCCGCTATTTAACGGAGAGCCACCGCCATGTCTCCGACGGCATTTGGAATTAGTGTACAAGGACCTTTTCCAGATCTTACTCACACTAGGTCGGGTCTTGAGGGGCTCCAACGGACGTATGAAGTTTAGCCTCCAAAGCATTTCCTTCGATATATAGCTGATGACCTCGCAGAAGCTCGATCTGCAGGTGTTCAGATAATCTCAACTCTTTGGGATCCATTCGAATCAAAGATCGGAGGTGTCATCTCGCACATGAACGAACACCGGCAATTCATCAAAGATGAACTGCAGATTATTCGACTTGAGCAGTCTCAGCAGGCAGAAAAAGCTGTTGAGCGAGAACGGGAATTCGCAGAAAAGGAACGCCTGGCCCAGGATGCGTCCAGAAAGCAGATTGAAGAGCTTTCACGCAACACAGAAGGTGTTGCATGGACGCTTCAAGAAGAAAGAAGACGTATGTGTGTCATTGAACAACCCTCATGTCAAGATCATAACACTTAGTGTCCGCTGTCCGGATATGTCCGCCAGTCGGATCATGACCTGGCTTTCAGCACCGGAATTCAGTGCCGTTTTAGAAACATCCAAGAACACTCGAGAGGAGGGGACTGCGGGATGGATCTCCGAGAGCGCTCAATTCTAAGCGTGGCGCGACACGACTCCAGTTCCAGAAGAGAAGCTAAGCAAGAGACGGCATTTACCGCCATGGCTTCTCTGGGTTCATGGTAAGTGTACTTTGCATTGCCAAATGCCCCATTACTTATTACTCGTGTCCTGATCAAGGCAACCCTGGCTGGGGCAAAACGGTATTGGCCGCCAGCGTCACGGAAGAGCTTCTAGGCGAGGCTATTGAGGGCTCGTCCAATGCAGCTCAGATTGGATACTTCTTTTTCCGTTATGACACCCCGGGCAATACGACGATGGAAGCTGCATACCGCTCCATCCTCACCCAAGTTTTACACAGGAACCAGCGCTACAACCCGATCAATTAATCAAACAGACCCCTTAATATCTAATTAATTAACCACTTTAGGTGCTAATATTTAATTAATTAACAGATATCTAAGATATCTATACGTATTACCTATTTAGGAAGTTAGTAAGGTTATTATAAAGTCTAGATATAGTAGAATAATATTACAGCTAGATATCTAATAGTAGGGTTTCTACTAGAAGTATAGCTAGGGTTAATACTCGGTTAAGACTAATGGTCTTCTAGGCTGCTAGGGATCACTTAGTAATTAGTTAAATAGTCAAACTTATCCTAGGTTACTTATATAGCTTAGTAATAAAACATAAGTTAGATACTAAAAGGTATTTAGAGAATGTATTATAAGTTAATTATTAAAAAGTAATAGAAATATCTATCTACTAAGGAATAAATATCCTTATATCCTAAGTGTATATTCTAAAGACTAATCTTAAGATATTAGTTCTACCTATTAGACCGCTCTAAGTATATTAGTTTAAGTTATAGACTACTTATTATATATTAGTCCTATTCTTTATCTTTATATAACTTATTCTATAGTTCCTTTATTCTATAGGGAGTTATCTTTTTATTAGTCTATAAAACGCTATACTGCCTGCACTTTTAGGCCTAGTAGAGCTAATATTACCTATAACTTATTAGGTTATAATATTAGGTCTCCCCTCTTTAAGACCTTACCCTTAAGGTCTATAAGTAGGTTATATCTTTTAGGTTAGGGAGTTATTTAGTATACTTCCTAATTTACCTATAATACTAATACTATATTAGGTTATATAGAAAAATTAAAATTAAAAAGGACTTCTATTAAGGATATTAAATATTTTATCTTACTTACTTTTATTAATACTTATCCTCTTACTACTAATATACTATATAGCTAGTATTTTTATATAAAGGTAGCTTACTATTTTAGTAAAGGTTCCTTTTATTACTAATTCTATATTAAGGCTAAAAAACCTTATAATAAGGTCTTAGTTACTTTAACTTATAGGTCTTTTAGTATCTTTTATATTTCTTTATATTACTAACTTATATTTATAGTTTAAAAATTAAATACTTAATAAAAGGAGTAAAAAAAAAAAAAAGAGAAGGTTAGTAAGAAGCTTATAAAGCTTTATTATTAGTTTACTATACTTTAGTTATAAATAGCTAAGGCTATAAGTTACTTATTATAGGTTTATTAGATTTATTAAAAGGTCTAAAAGTATTAATAGAAAATATTTATATAGGGGATATAAGAGTTAGATAGGGGGGATAATATCCTTCCTACTTTAGATTCTTATAAGTCTTAGGTAGTATATAACCTCTAAGCGCTAGGTATTCTAAATAATATAGACTAAGGTTCTCTTAGCTTAAGTAAGGAGTTTATAGATCTAGGTCCCCTAAAGGGTTCTAGTAGGGACTTTAAAATATCTAAAGATATTAGTGTTTCTTAGTTAATAGTAGGTATTTTTAAGTAAATAAAGGGGTTTTTATTTTATAGTTATTTTATTTATTAAGGTCTAATTATTAATCTAGGTTAAATAATTTATTTCTTATTCTTATACCTTTTTTATCTTTATTTATTAGGGTTAGTAATACCTAGGTTTTACTTATACTATTAGGTCTAGTATTACTTAAGTGCTTTTAGTATATAACTTAGATTTATTACTAGTTTCTATATATTATCTTTATACCTATAGTTCTTCTATTTAATTAAGTACTATATTTTATTATTATTATAGTAGTTAATATAGTTAATAATTTATTTAACTTTATATTTTAGTTTATTAGTATTAATAATAATAGGGTCCTTAGTAGTTAATTCTTATAGTACTAGCTTTAGTAGTATAATATAGAATACTAAATATATTCTTATTATATCTAGTAAGTCTAGTTTATAATTAATATTTAAGACTTTTTTAAGGATTTTAAAGGGTCTAAGTTTTTTATAATTAAGTTTATTACTTAGTTATTTTATTTTAATATTTTATTAGAGAAGATAGGCACTATCTCCCTCTTTAAAGGTTAGTCCCTTAACCCTTAAGTTATTAGCGTATCTTCTTATTTATTCCCTTATAAATTTAAGGTCCTATATAGCTTTACTTTAGATTTCTTAAAGTTTATTAATTTCTACTATAGCCTTTAAGGCCTGTAGTCCTTTATATAGTTATCTATAAGCAGTTAGTTTAAATCTATAGTTTAGGTAGAATAGTAATTATTATATACTTTCTCTAATAGTACTGTTATAGGTAAATTAGGCTAGTAGTAGTAGTAGTACCTAATTATTTTAGTTATAGTTAATATAGTATTATAGATACTACTTTAGTATCTAGTTAACTTATTCTATTTATCTATTAGTCTATAGGTAGAAAGAGGTTAATAGCTTATAATTAGCTTTTAGTTATAAAATTAGGGATTTCTAAAACTTAAATATAAACAGTTTATCTTTATTTAATATAATTTCTTTTAGTAGGCTGTAGTTACTAATAATATATTTAAGAAATATATATACTAGTTCTTTTATAGTACTTAATTCTTTATATAGAATAAAGTATATATATTTTATAAGTCTGTCTATAATTATAAGTATACTATTAAAGTATACTTTTATAAGTAGTTCTTTTAACTTTAGTAGTTTAATAATAAAGTCTAGAGATATTAAGTACTATACTTCTAGTAGTACTAGCAGTAGTTAGATATATCTATATAGCTTATAAAGGCTGTTTTTACTTTTCTTATAAAGGTTATAGTCCTTAATTACTAAAGCTACTTATTTATATATAATATATTTATTATAGTATTACTTAATCCTTTTATAGGTCTTTATAACTCCTTAGTATCTATATACCTTAGCTCTATATATCTTATATATCTAGTTATCTATTATTCTACTAG
>MU842850.1:0-207551 GCA_030867305.1 Colletotrichum zoysiae
TCGTCCCTCCCGAGCCGTGAAATATTTCCTTATTTGTAATGGTCGCATCTTCAATCTCCCGGCGTAGCATATTACCTACCCGCCTCGAAAACGGGCCCCCCCCCCCCCGCACACCCCACCCTTCCTTACATAACCCTCATCGAAGAACCAGGGGGGGGGTCCAACAAGCTCCCGATCCGCCGACCGACCAACCGAACCATCGATTTCGTCACTACTCCGTCTTGGGGGGCGGGCGCAAGCACCCCCATCGCTCTCTAAACCTGCAAGCTTCCCTCCTCAAACCTCCCTCAACCGAACCTGCTGTCCTATCCGCCCAACCCCCAACCCCCCCCCCTCTCCAATGTTCCCGCCTCCCTTTGATTGAAACTTTTTCCCAGCAAGCAAAAGAGCATGAGGCATGCTCCTCCGCCGGCTCCAACCCGCAGCGGCCCGTCCCCTCCGCTCCGGCGCATTCCCGTTCTTCCCGGTCCCGTCCCCGGTGCAGCTCCCCCGAGCTCGCAAACCCGCGGCGGCGGCGCCCTTCACCACCTCGCGCGCGCTGCGAGATGACGTCGCTTCCGCGAACCACTACGAGACCCTGAAGGTCGCTCACGATGCGTCGCCCTCCGACATCAAAAAGTGCGTCGTTGTCTCTCTCTCTCTCTCTCTCTCTATCTCCCTTTCTGCCTCTTCATTCCAATCGCTTAGCCGTTACTGGGCGACGCAGACAACGCACCGACGTTGATGCCACCTCAACCATAGAGCCCCCCCCCCCCCCAAACCTCTCCCGCCTGAAGCCAACCCTCCCTCGTACTGCCCCGTGTCCCTTCGAGAAACAAGCTGACGCCTCCCAACCCCCCCAAAAAAGATCCTTCTACGCCCTCTCCAAGACCCACCACCCAGACCACAACCGCGACGACCCCGACGCCTCCCGGAAGTTCCACGCCATAGCCGAGGCCTACTCCGTCCTCGGGACCCCCGCGAAACGCGCCGCCTACGACCGCTCCCTCCCGTCCTCCTCGTCCTCGTCCTCCCCGCACGGCCGTCGCGGATCGTACCACAGCACCGGCCCCGCCGGCGGCCGCCCGGCCTCGGGCCTCTCGCGGCGCAGGACGACCTTCCGTGGCCCCCCGCCGAGCTTCTACAGGTCCGGCGGGTGGGGCGCGCAGTCGGCGAAGCGCAGGGAGGCCCACGAGGGCGGCGGCGGCGGCGGCGGCGGCGGCGGCGACGACGGGACGGGGACGGGCGCGAGCGCGAGCGCGCAGCCCGGCATGGGACCCGGGCAGGACCCGTACCAGCACACGCGGTCCGGCGAGGTGCCGCATTTCGACTCACAGACGCACACCAGGTCGCAGTCGAGACAGGACTCGCGACGGGCGCACAGGATCGCCGGCACCGAGGTGCGAATCGGACCGCAGGAGACGTCGGTGGGCGCTTTCTTGGTCGTCAGCGGCATACTTTTCTTCTCCTTCTTCGTGCCGTATGTCGCCGTCGGCGGTTTGCGTCGCAAGAAAAAAGATGCATAATTTTAAAATAGGATAAAAGGGCATAGAGACGAAGGGTCTAAACGGATAGACGTCTATCAGCATGGGTAGATAGATAAGAACCTCACGATAAGAAACCAACACCACGCTAAAATAGCACACATCAAACAAGAGCATACTAGGTCCCGGTCGATCAAACTCAATTACTCCCCGAACTAATCTACACTAGACAGGAGCCTCCAAATGAAATGTGAAGAGCATTGGGTCCGCTACCCGGCCGGAGCAAGCTGAAAGAATTGTACTCGTCAAGTATACAGGTGGTGGACAACGCTTAGCCCTCGAAGGTGAAGCTGGCGCCGAGCTTGTGGGTAGCCTGGTCGAGCTTCTGGGTATCAAAGGAGGCACCAAGACCCAGGGTAACACCCTCGCGGAGGAGGACGTTGTAGCCAAGGGCGGCAACACCGTTGTTGTTGACCTTGAACTGTACGCGCGCATGCTTGTCAGTAAACCTTGATCAGACCGGTTCAGAAAGCGAAAGTGACGCACCTTGGCGAAGGAGACGGGGTCGATGCGGTACTTGCTGGCGACCTCGAGGCCGACGTTGTTGCCGGCCTTGGAGTTCCAGGTGGCCTTGGCACCAGCCTCAACCTGGCTGTTGACCTTGTGGTAGTAAGAAGCAGCGAAGAGGCTGAGGTTGTCGCTGGCGGTGATGGCAGCGCTGTAGGTGGGGGCCTGGTAGCCGACGGCGGCGGCGTAGCCGGTGACGGAGGCCTTCTGGACGTCGTAGCCAGCAGAGGCACCGGCGAGGAAGCCCTCGTGGCCAACAACGGCATCGATGTTGGCGGTGGGGCCCTTCAGAAGGTCGAAGAAGGCGCGGCTGTGGAAGTTGCTCTGCTTGAAGGTAAGGTTGAACTTGGCACCCTTCTTGGAGACGGCCTTCTCGCCGGCGGAGGGCAGGAAGGAGAAGACACCCTCAGCCTTCAGGCCCTTGGCGAGGCTGTCGGCGAGCTCGACCTTGGTGTCAAGGGCAGCAGCGGTGTTCCATGTCTGGGTAAGGGTCAGGCCTGCGCGACGATAGAATGTTAGCAAATATGCACGACCGGGCGTCCAGCCTGCGGCAAATTTGACGGGAATGCCGTAAAACAATCCGTTGATTTGGCCGAGGCTGAAATGTAAGCGTTCTAAACGATGGGCGGTGGTTGCTGTACCGGTAGCCTTGTCGGAGTATTTGCCCTCGATCTGGATTGGGAAAGAACAGGTCAGCACGAGCTCATGATTCTTTACGCTGCATCGACGGCCTTGAATGCGCCCCTTTGGCGTGGGGAAATGGTGCTACTTACAGCTCCAGCGGTGGCCTTCTCGTGGGAGGTCTTGCCAGTGACCTTGAAGGCAACGTTGTTGGGGGTGTTGCTCTTGAGCTCGAAGGTGGTGGCAGAGAGGTGGTAGAAGTCCTTGTTGAGAAGCTAGGTATCGAGAGTCAATGGTCAGCTGAGTGGTTTCTCTCTCGTCACAGAAGACCTCGGTCAGGGAAAGAGCCGAGAGCTCTCTATTCCTTCCTGGCCCGGTCCGCGAATACCCGAACAAAACAAAGAGGGAGGGAGGGAGGGAGGGAAAGCGCATACGTCGTTGGCCGACTTGGCGATGTCTCCGAAGTTAGGAACAGACATGTTTGCTGATTTTGTCAAAGGACGTTTTGGGGGAATTGAGGTGAGAATGGGAAGCGGTGGACGAGATGCGACAAGTGAAAAGGCGGGTTGCAGGTGTCCTTTCAGGAAATGGTCTGCTGGGGCGCGAGCTGTTCGAGAAAATGTTTTGGTTGCATCAATTGGTTGACGGGGGTTCCCGGCACAAGTCGGTCCGGAGGAGCTGTGCTGTGCTGTGCTGTGCTGTGCTGGCTGTGGAGTGTGGCACTAGGACGCTTTTGGCTGCACGTGGGGGATCTGTTATTGGTTTGTTGGGATTATGGCAAGCCCTGGGCGAGTTTGGACAAGGGCTCCGTAATAAGGTGATGGATGCACTGAAGCAGTGGATGCTGAGTGCCGCTGGTCGGTCATTCAATGCGTTCAGTTCTTTTGCTTGCTCGCGTGCTTGGCTTTGTATGATTGAAAGGTGGATGGACGGATGGATGGTGATAGGTCGTACTAGGTAGGAGGTGGTAAGGCTAAGGCAGCAAGTACTTGCACCTGCTGCCTTCTCTACTGGTCACAAGAGCAAGGACGTGGGAATTCATGAAGATGGTACAAACCTACGAGAATAGTTCTCTGTACCATCCCTTCCTCATACGCTCCGTTTGCACTTTCCTCTGGCCTGCATCTACTTCAACGGTCTCACTGCTCTCATACAATGCACAACAACTTGAGTCACTGTGGATGCGCCTACAGCCAATCGTTGACTATAATCTGTCACTCCTGGGTAATCACCCTCAATCACCGTTGCGCACAACGCGGGCTCTAGGATGGGGAAGTGAAGTTGGGGAAGACTCTAAGCCAGGATAATGACCTTCTTGCCTATTTATTCCCAGAGAGCAACCCCTGACATGTCAAAGCAGGCGGGGGCAAGGGCAGCGGTGTCACCAGGAACACTCGCGCAATTCCATGACTTTCAATTGCAATAGCACCGACAACGTAATCGGCACGGCAGCAACGTATAGCAATTGCAACCTCCACCCATCCACTCATCCATCCATCCATTCATCCGTATCCCATTTTTCGAGACTCTGAACTTGTTGAGGTCTACTTAAGCCAACGACCCAGGACGCCTCCCCGCCTTTTACCCGCTTGCATTGACGTAAAGTGCTAGGATACGGGTATCTCCCCCCCCAAATTACCACTTTATGCAGCATCGTCGTACTTCTTCTCGTGGATGGAAATGGCTCTGTCATGCAACGGGTCAGAAACTGACTGACTTGGCTCTCTGTTTTTCAATGGGGACGGGAAACGTCTTGTGACTCACCTGCCACTGGGGTCCGTTTGCTTGGACCATGTGGGGGTCCAGCGCATGACGGTCGAGGCGCAATGCGGCGGGAAGTGCTCGTCGAACATAAGACGGTACCAGTACCTGTCAAATCCTGTCAGCGCACTCAATCACTTCAAACGGGTGGGGATTGGACGATGCATACGCTTCCTTGGTGTCCGGAATGTCGCTGCCCCACTCCGGCTTGGGGTTCTTCATCATCTCATCCGTCACCTGCATCTCGGCGTTGTCCTTGAGTGCGTCGATCCATCCGTATCCGACGCCGTCCGAGAACTGCTCCTTCTGTCTCCACAGAATGTTGTCCGGGAGGTACGGCTCTGCGCCGGGCTCGTCTGAGGTGTCAAAGGCCTTTCGGAGGATATACTTTTCCATCTTGTCCTTGGTGATCATCTTCTCCTGGGGGTCGATGTTCATGGTCGCCTCGAGGAACTGCGGGAGCAATCGTCAGCGAGTTCAATCTTTCGTCCGGGCTCTAAAAAAAACACTCACTTCCTTGTCCAGGAACGGCACACGGGCCTCAAGACCCCAGGCGGATGTCGACTTGTTGGCGCGCAGGCAGTCGGCAAAGTGGAGGTTCTTGACACGGCGGACCGTCTCCTCGTGGAAGGCCTTCTTGTCAGGAGCGGCGTGGAAGTAGAGATAACCACCAAAGATCTCATCACTTCCCTCGCCACTGAGCACCATCTTGATGCCCATAGCCTTGATCTTACGGGAAAGTAGGTACATCGGCGTCGAGGCACGGATGGTTGTGACGTCGTACGTCTCGAGGTGGTAGATGACATCGGACAAGGCGTTGAGGCCGTCCTCGATCGTAAAGGTCATGACGTGGTGCTTGGTGCCGAGGAACTTGGCGACCTCGAGGGCTGCCTTGTTGTCGGGTGATCCAGGGAGACCAATGGAAAAAGAGTTGAGCTGGGGCAGATATGTGACTGTCGAAAGTTTGTTGTCATCATCGATACCGACCATGCCCTCACCGGTGTCGGGGTTCTCTGTCATGGGGAGCGCGCCGCCGTTGGCCTCAAGGGCCGCCTTCTTCAGACGCAGAGTCTCTCTTTGGGCAATGGCGGCAACCAGACTGGAGTCCAGGCCGCCGGAAAGGAGGACACCGTACGGCACCTCAGCCATGAGTCTCTTTCTCACAGACTTCTCCAGCTTTTCGCGGATCAACTTCAGGTCGAGGGGTGTCTCAGGAACTCTGGCAGGGTCCCACCAAGAGGGCTCGAAGTATCTTGTGGTCTTGCCGGTGGAAGAGTCGTAAACATGGCCGGGGGGGAAGGCCTCGACCTTGTCACAGACGCTGTGCAGGGACTTCAGCTCGGAAGCGAAGTAAACCGCCTCGGGTTCTTTTGACGACCAGCCATAGTAGAGAGTCGTGATGCCGATGGGGTCGCGGGCGGCGATGGTGCGGTCATTCTTCTTGTCGTACAAAACAAACGAGAACATGCCATCGAGGTGCTTCGGGGCGTCGAGGCCATATTCCATATACTACAGCGAACAAGTGTTATTAGGCCTCCGTGGGTCTCATCCATGGGAGAAGGAACATCATGCGCGCGTCACACCGACTCACCAAGGGAATGACGACCTCGCAGTCGGAGCCGGTCTTGAAGTGGTAGGTGTGCTTCAAAGCCTTGCGGATCAGACGGTGGTTGTAAATTTCGCCGTTGACGGCAAGGATGATGCTCTCATCCTCGTTGGTAAGGGGCTGGGCGCCGGACTCTATGGCAAAGGTCAGCCGTTGGCATCACGGATTAGGAAGAGATCGACTTACCAACGCCGACGATGCTGAGACGTTCATGGCACAGAACTGCGATTGACAGTTAATTGACGGACACTACACAGCTACGATACGGCTCGACCTACTCGTGCTGTTGCAGATGACGCTGCCACCTGTGGGAGGCGTTCGTCAGTTGGCTGCTTGCCCAGGGTTGTCGAGGTCGCGTGTGCGTCGCGGTGACTCAGAACTCACTCCAATCGGGGCCACGGTGACGGATACTGGAGGTTACGGGTCAATAAAATGCGCTCGAAAGCCAGGAATGCTACAACTTACGCCTTTGCAAGCTTCAGAGCCGTGGGCTTGAATTTCTGGACGTCAGGGTGACTGGGCGCACAAAAAGTCAGTCGCGTCGTCCATGGAAACGCATGGCGGGGTCAACTTTTTTGTTGGAGGGGGGGGGGAGCTCGAGTGCCCCTCCATCCCGCCGCCGAAAAAGGGAACCATCTTGCGCAATTGGGCTTACCGATGACAGGCGAAAATGCCACACATGATTGCGGTGTCGAGCTGCGATTGTGTATACGGGATGTGTATGGGACGAAGTGAGTGCAGCTTCAAAGGTATCAAGGCGAAAGACGTGTCTCGAGGGAATAAATACGGAGCAGGAGGCGGGAGTCGCGGATCAAAGGGTGGGAGTGAAAGCGGTTATGACTCTTCTTGCGCTTCACCCAGTTTTTTTTATCGTTATTTTATATTTCGCAACGGCCCCGAAGTTGAACCTGATACATTGACTTGGCCCCTACCACCCAGCATTCCAGGAAACCCTGACACTAGGTTTGTTTGCCATCCCAGGATGCCGGACGCCGTGGCCGGTGCGTCGATAAGGTCACGACTGTCAATTTCAAGTACTACATGCTGTACACGAAGTACTCGGTGCGAATCACCTCGAAGGGTTGCGAGAGAGAGAGAGAGAGAGAGAGAGAGAGAGCCAAAATTGCAAGACCGCCTGCCGCCGCCACGGCGGAACCACAGAAATCTGCACGATATGCTACCTACCTAGGTAATCTACAGTTCTTGCGCTAGTGTGACAGGTTGTCTCCTTGGGCCGATCTCGGCTTCTTCACGTATTGGATGGTGTGGCCAATCAGAGTTTATGAGATTGCCAATTACCTAACCTTACCGACTGATAAGAAACATGTACAAGCCCAGCCACCAA
The DNA here is from genome assembly GCA_030867305.1 of Colletotrichum zoysiae. Lineage (NCBI taxonomy): Eukaryota > Fungi > Ascomycota > Sordariomycetes > Glomerellales > Glomerellaceae > Colletotrichum > Colletotrichum zoysiae. The sequence goes on from MU842850.1 coordinate 7,364, forward strand.
CGGGAGCGTCGAGTCGGTGTGGTGATGCTGTTTCCTCAACAGCCCATCGCATGATGCCACGGAGATAGCAAACATTGTGAATGCGACTATAGAGAGGCGGCTCAATCCCCCTCCCTCCGAGACAACATACTGGTGTCAGCTTCAGGGGCCGCCGGAAGGGTGATGGGAAAATGTGTCCTGGCCGTTTGGCAATGCGCCCGCTCTAATCGAGACTCCTGACGAACTTACTCGTCACCGGCCTCAGGGTTCCAGGTCCCATGCAAAGTCCCCAAGCTATGGTGGAGGCGCTCTACAAATACTCAGGACCGAGTGTCGGAGCGGTATTGGTTCCGGCGAGATATCCACCCTCCACGGCGGGCCACAGTTACGCCCCCATATCGCATAGGCCGAGCGTGATCCACCATCAGAACAGTCATCACCTAGGCAATGGTTGACGCTGGTTCACATCCATTCTGTCATTGAACGGAGGCAAACATTTTGCGCATAAATCTTGTTTCCAGCATTTTTGCGTCTAATCTTGGTTCCGTATCTGGCAGGTTGGCCTCGTCCGCCCCGAACCTCTCATGGCAGCAGCAGCAGCGTCATCATCGACCAGTCAGTCCAAAAGTAGAGAAGCAGACCGTATGGTATTCCTGTAACTCCGAAGTCATGCCTGCTGACACGACATTTTCATCTCATAAATCTATTCACACTGGGTCTGCCATGCCATCTAGGGTGCCGGGTTCTCCCTCACCACACGCTTGATCCGCTTCTCATATTCTGCCTTGTCCTTCTTGAACAGACTGTATGCCTCCGCCTGCGCCGGCGACTCAGGGTTAGGATCATCGAGCAGGTTCTGGATACCGAGTAGAATCTGCTTCACCGTGATCGCCGGCTTCCACGCCTCTTCCTCGTTCAAGATCGACAGGCAAACGGTGCCGGAGGGGTAGACGTTGGGATGGAACAGGGGAGGGACGAATTTGCCTGTATCGTGTTTGTCAGCTGGAGGATTTCATCTTCAAGGTAATTTTAACGTACACTTGGGTGGCTTCGTCGGGTACTCTTTTGGTCAAGAGGAAGAGGTCAGCAAACATTTTTGTTTCATGAGAATCTGCGGTCCTAATGCGCAAGGCCACCCACCCTCAGGGAATGTGATTGTCAGCTTGAACAAGCCGCCCTCCCAAATGGTCTTCTCCTTGCCCGGAATTCCGCACTCCCAGACCTTCAGATCGAGCGTTCCCGTCGCAGCGTTACGCTGGGGCTTGGCGAAGAAGCCAAAAGGGTGGTCTTTGCGCCATTGCTTCCTATAGCCAGTCAGACACATCCACGGCGAGGTGACATGTATATAGACCACATACCGCTCCTCCTGGAGTCTGTTCTGGCACAACGACATCGTGTTGATAGTCGTGATGGCTGTAGTAACAAACGGTAGTCCGTCAGCGTCGGAAATGGTATTCGGGCGGCTCGCTCGCGTGTCGCTAGGCTGGACAGCGGCTGGTGTGCAAAATCGGGGCGACTGTTCACGCAGGCTTTGAAGTGCGGCAGCTGGATACAGACCGCGGCAGCTTATTGAGTCAGTCTAGCTTGTCGATGAGAAACTGACCGGGGGACGAGGCTGCGGGAGTGACGAGCGTTGTTCGGCGAACTTTGGGTTAAGTCCGCGGCTGGAGAAGTCGCCCGTGGATAGGATGTTGGTCGCCTTGCACTTGCCTCGCTGAATGCGCCAGCTTAGTTGGAAGGCGGTAGAAGATTTTTGGGGTAAGGGTACGTACCTTCCGGGCAGAGCGATTGTCTTTAATTGGAGGTACCTACGCGTATCTGATGGACGGTGGTAAAGGTAAGATCCCGCGGTACCTTCCGCACAAAAGCGAAGAGGGGGGCGGCAGGGGCGCGAAACGGAACGACGCTTGTCCAATAGACGACGAATTAGAATAGGACCCCGCCCTAGGCTGCGTTCGGCGCGGGGTGCTGGGAAATCTGACGTGGGGCTCGCTGGACCTGCCCAGATGCAAGACAAGGAGCTTCAGGCCCGGTTCCTCGGCTTTCACCTGACAGACTGACCATTTTTAAAGGCCATACCTACCTAATCTCAGCCCCGTACAACTGGATAGCCCACCCCCAAACCCTTGTGCAAGCGACCGTCTATCACCTGCAGCCACCCCCCCGAGACTCCGGCTATCGTTGTCGCCGCATCGCGACTGCGTACTGCACGACTGATTCCTTTGTCCCGACTGCATCTAGCGTGCTTTGCGTCGGTCGCTTGATCTACACATACCCAGACGCCGCCCACCTGCGAGCACTGAGAACACATAACGCGCAAGTCTCTGGAGTTCGATTCCAGGGCGGTTTGCAAGAATGGAGAAGGACAGTAGCCCAGCTGGCGCTGGTAAGGAGAGCGAGGCGAAGCCCGTAGCACCAGCAGTTGAGGAGAAGAGGCCGGCGGGCGTGGTTGATGATGTGCCTGATCCAGATGAGGATGACTTGGATGATTTGGACGGTGCGTTTGTTGACCGGGGTCATCGTTAACTGGGCCAGGATGCGCTGACTCTACCAGATATGCTCGACGAATTCGCCGCAGTGAATGTAGACACCAAGAAGCCCGAGCCACCAGCCGCGTCGTTTGCGACAGGCTCTGGGAAGCCCGCGACAGTCACCGAAGAGGGGCCCGACGACAAGACGTTAGAAGACATGTTTGCTTCTGACGACTTTGCAAAGCAGCTTCAGGCTGGCATGGCCGACTTGATTGGCGAGCTAGAGAAAAACGTAGATAATCCCCGCACCATTGTCACTCGCCTCCACCGACTAACCCGACATCAGCCGGAAATGCAAGCGCAGTTTGACAGCGTCTTCAAACAGATGAGCGCCGCTGCGGGAGAAGCTGGGTCTTCCCAGGGGCCGGCTGCAACACCAGCGGCCGCACGGCCAACTTCGTCCTCCAGCAAAGCCCCGGTTTCAGACCCGATCGCCGACGGTTCTTTCCAGGAGACCATTAAGAAGACGATGGAGCGTATGCAAGCATCGGGACAGCAGGCGACCGCAGCCGCGGCAGAATCTTCCACTGAGGACTTCTTGGCTGAGATGATGAAGCAGCTCGGAGAGGGCAACATGGAAGGCGGCGGTAGCAGCGAGGAGGAATTCTCGAAGATGCTCATGGGCATGATGGATCAACTTACGAACAAGGAGATCCTGTACGAGCCCATGAAGGAGCTCAATGACAAATTCCCCGAGTGGTTCGAAAAGAACCGCGAAAAGACACCCGCGGAGGACCTCAAGCGGTACGAGGAGCAACAGGCTTACGTCAAGGAGATCGTGGCCAAGTTTGAGGAGAAGACGTATGCAGACTCGAACGCAGCGGACCGAGAATACATCGTCGAGAGAATGCAAAAGGTGAGCAGGAGAGTTCTTTGGTTATTAATCGCGAAACTGACCCGCGGCAGATGCAAGCCGCCGGATCGCCTCCGTCGGATCTGGTCGGTGACATGCCATCGGCGCAGGAAGCCTTCAACCCAGACGAGGGCTGTAATCCGCAATAATTGGACATTCCCGGAGGATGTCGTCACATATATTCCCCATAAAGACCATGACTTTTCCATGGTTATGCACATGCAGAGCTACTGTCCGCATCGTATTCCGTCCGCCATTCAAGGCCCAACGCCATAATTAAATCAAATTCCCAAAGCCATACCCCCTGACCCGACGCCGCAATGCAAACGGAACGACCACGCTTGGACGTTCTAGTTGAGCCCAGCTATTTTTACCTTGAAATCTCCACGTTCTTTTCTTGTCAAGACATGTCCATCTGCTGTGAAGATGCGTCCACATCACCGCCTTCCTGTGACAGCAGATTCATGAACAATGCATCGTAATCCTCATCGTCCGAGAGACTGGAGGCGTCGGTATGCATGGATTGCGACGAGTGTGCCGAATATTGCGGTTTAGAAGATTGATCATAGGACAATAATAACGCGTCAAGCTCGTCTTGTTCTTCTTGCGCAATGGCATCGACCATCATATCATCGGCATCGTTGGGTATCTGTTGTGCGCGCTCTTGGGCAATGACCGCCGCGTCCTCGATATCTGCTTCGGAGAACAACGCGTCTCCCTCCAACTGCTTGGTGTAGTACCGTTGTCGCATGTCACGGTCCCAGTCCGACTTGAGAAGCTGCAGAAAAACGTAAGCACAATGGATCTCGGGCAACGCAACGCGTCTACCACGTACAGTTCCTTCCATGTCTCGCCGTTCATAAGACCGGTCATTCGCACGCTGCCGCACGTTCTGGAGAAACAGCTTCCGCCTGTTCTCCTGCGCCTCTTCGCGCTTGCGGACAATCGGGTTTGGCCTCGCGGGCCGTGACGCGTACTTAAACTTAGGCTGAGGGATAGGCGAAGACTGCGTGTGCCGAACGGTGTTGTCATCGATGGGCGACAGGGGCGACGCCGGCCGCGCGGGCGACGAGGAGAGAGGCGACGGGACCGCAGGCCTGAAATCCCACGAGGTCCGCTCGCTGAAGATGGGCACAGGTCCGGCGACGGAGGACATGTTTTCGGTTCCTTTGGTTCCAGGCGTTTCGTTTTCTTGCATCAAGCTGACGGTATGAGCAAGATAACTCCGGGTTGTTGCGTGCTGATTTTAGTTGTACGAATGTCCAAATTAGCGACAGTGGTGGTGTAAGAGAAAGCTGGAGCTGTTGCCTCCCAGCTTAATTGGAGAACCCGCGGTGGGTGTCATAGGACGCGACCGAGACGCGATTGCGGGCCTTGAGCGCCACAAGTGTGGCTTGTGTTGACTATTGACACGTGTGCCCCACTATCTGATGTGGTGTTCCCTTGAGAGTGATCATGCGGCGCAGCTAGTTGCGGTCTGGACTAGACTATTAGGTATCCCGGTGGTTCCCGAGCGGAGCCCCGAGGCAGTTTCGGCGAATGGAAAGGGTGGTGCCACTATTCCTCAACGATGCGCGGTCGGAAGAAAAAAAAAAAAAAAAAAAAAAACCGAAGAAGGGACAAAAAAAAAGGAAAACGCTGCCTCTAGAAAAAAGCCAACTGACGACATGACATTCAACTAACTAATTAGCTCGAGATCGCCCCCACAGCCAACTCAATCCCTCGGAAAGACTCCACTATCGGTATCGACTGTTGGGAAACTTCCATACCTATCGAAGATCGACCCGCCTTTGCAATCGATCCTAATCCCCGAGGCTCAACACAACTCCGTAGAATGAGCATCGGCACAGACGTCCCTTGCGTTTGTCTATACATTGGCGGCAGCTGGCCAGCGTTCAGATGAGGGCCTTTTCCGTTTTCTCGCTGCCACTGCGCCGGGCTACCACCTGTCGACCATGGACCTGCTCTGAATGTCGCGCCGGTCCGGTTGCGCAGCAGTCTAGCCGACCGTCGGCGCACCAGCAACGGCTCGGCAGTAAGGCCGCTCGCGGATTCTCGTCGACGAGCACAAAGGCCTCGGCCGCAAGGGCGGCACCGAAGAATGGCGGTGGTCGGAAAGGCGGTCGCGTGTGGCTTCTTGCTTCGGGTGGCGGCGCTGCGGCCGCCGGTGCGCTCGCCTTCACCGACGACATCAAGCACGGCTACGAAGCGGCGGAACGCGCAGGTCGAGTCGCCGCCGCGCTTGCGGTATGCATCAATGAGTACGACTTCTTGCCGGACAATTGCCATCACGGTCCAGTCCTTACTGACGCCATCTCAGCTACCGAACGACTCTTAACCAGAAAGAGAACATCGAGGACCCCGACCTACAATCGAAGATCCTGAAAGACTGTCACCAGCGATGCGCCGACCGAACATTGAAGGTCTTGGAGAAGAACGGCGGCATATTCATCAAGCTGGGGCAACATCTTGTAAGAGCCCCTATTATTCATGGATCGTCTCAGGACCCGAAGACTGACTGGAATTCAGAGCGCGATGAACTACCTCCTCCCTCAGGAATGGACCAACACGTTCATCCCCCTACAAGACAAGTGCCCCGTGTCGTCCTTCGAGTCGATTGAGGAGATGTTCCGGAAGGATATTGGCCAAGAGCTGTGGGACTGCTTTTCCGAGTTCTCGCCCGAACCGATCGGCGCCGCGTCTCTGGCGCAGGTGCACACTGCCACCGTGAAAGAAACGGGCATGCCGGTTGCTGTCAAAGTGCAACACCCTGGTCTTGGCGAGTGGTCTCAACTGGACCTGGCTCTGACCCGGTTCACCTTTTCAACTCTGAAGCGCTTCTTTCCCGAATACGACCTCGAATGGCTGTCCTCGGAAATGGACATTTCGTTGCCGAAGGAGCTGGACTTCAGGGAGGAGGCCCGCAACGCCAACCGCACAAGGGAGCACTTCGCCAGGCTGCCGGAGCACCCCCTCGTCGTCCCGGAGGTCCTCTGGGCGAAGGAGCGCATCTTGGTCATGCAGCGGGTGTCGGGACACCGGCTGGATGACCTCGAGTACCTCGATGCCAACGGCATTGACCGCGACGAGGTCTCCGCCTGTCTCGCGCGCATCTTTAACGAGATGATATTCGGCCACGACGCACCTCTGCACTGCGACCCCCACGGTGGTAACCTGGCGATCCGCAAGAACGAGTCCCGGCGCGGCCTCCGCGGCGGCCACAACTTCGACATCATCCTCTACGACCACGGCCTCTACCGGGACATCCCGCGCGACCTCCAGCGCTCCTACGCCAAGATGTGGCTGGCCGTCATCGACGGCGACATGAGGCGCATGCGCAAGTACGCCAAGGAGGTCGCCAACATCAACGACGAGCAGTTCCCCCTGTTCGCCTCGGCCATCACGGGCCGCGACTGGAGCGTCCTCAACAGCGAGGGCTCCGTGTTGCGGACGCGCACGGCCGACGAGAAGAAGGAGATGGGCGACGCGCTGCAGGAGGGGCTCATCGTCGACCTCGTCCAGCTGCTGGGCCAGGTCCCGCGCATCATCCTCCTCATCCTCAAGACCAACGACCTCACCCGCAGCCTCGACGAGAACCTGCACACGCGCCAGGGGCCCGTCCGCTCGTTCGTGATCCTCGCGCGGTACTGCACGCGCACGGTGTTCGAGGAGCAGCTCGAGGACCTGAAGCGCCGCGGCTCGCTGCTGTGGCCGCCAAACACCGTCCGCCTGGTCTCGGCGTGGATCAGCTTCCTGAGGGTCGAGGTCAAGCTCGGCGCCTTTGAGCTGTTTCTGAGCGTCAAGAGGATGCTTGGACTGAAGGGCGCTGGGTTTCCTGCCCCGGGAATGTGACGCATGTGATATATGACATATAGACGTATAGAATAGTAATTTGGCCTTTATTTGTATATATGCGTTCGCTCGTGGTACCCCTCTTGCCTGGCAGCACTGTGAAAGTGTGACTACCGCATGCTTGTCGGCGTGGCTCATTGCGGCCGGCTCATCTGAAAGGGCAATGTAAACAGCTTCCGTCTGTTACACCGCCGGCAGTGTTGCGAAACGAATGGCATCCGAGAATTGAGCTTCTACGATGGTCAGACATGTTGTTCACGTTGGCAAGTGTCACGTAATTGCGATGAAATCCTCATAACGATACGAATGTCTTAGGCGGAAATGTTCAAGATACAAGGCTAGACTTGTCGTTACGAAAAAAACCACAGTTTCTGTTCTCCATTCCAAACAAGTGGTGGAGGGGTATTGGCTTCCCTAAAACGCCATCGCTTTACATGTTGTTAAGACGCTCCTTGGCAGACTCCTTGGCCTCTTCCGAGACGTTGGGGTTCTTCAGGGTGCTGCGACGTGAAGATGAGTTAGTAAGGATGCGGGATGAGCCAGATTAGAGGCGGATGTGTGGGTGATGATTTGGGATGGAGAACTCACGCCTTGAGGCCACCGGCAACGTTGCCGGGGTTCTTCTGGTCGTTGTCGCCGGCCTTGGGGACGTCGCCGCCGTTGAACTCGTTCTCGAGGATCTTCTTGGAGTTCTGCTTGGACTCCTCAGAGGTGTTGGGGTTGTTGATGTTGGCCTTGTGGCCGCCGGCTATCTGAGCTTCGGTAGGCATGTTGAAGGTTGGTGAGGTGTGTGTTGGCTGGGGGAAATGTTTGGGCTGGAGTTGTGGTCGTAGTTGTTTGATGGTCTGATGAGTGTGATGATGAGAAGAGGAGGATGGGTTCCAGAGGTGTTGGATGGTCTCTTCTTATAGACTTTTCAGCACAGGATCTCGGACTATGAGATATAAGTCAAAACGATGGGACATGACTATGCCTAGCTCGTAGCTTGCCGCCTTCCCCCCCTGGTTTGCAACATAACTTTGACAAGAGAGCTACAGCTCCGACGTAATGGATGGCATCATCAACCACGCGAGTACCTCTCATATACATGTCGTTTTCACGCTTTCTTTGGTACGGATGGCCCGTTTCACACCGACAAGCATGTTGATAGCACCGGTAAAAGATACATCAACCCCCGCTCCTGTGTGAGACCGAAGTTATGGCAGCGCTACCGGGCCAACGCACGAGTGGCTCCAAGCACGAATTACCCCCCCATTCCTCCCTCCGATCATCGATCGTGAGAACGGATAGGTTGTGTGAAGTCCATGACGTTCAGAGTCCTGCAAGGAGACGTTCCGGGACGACGAGACCAGGTAGGTAGGAGATCGAGATCATGAACGAGAAATGTCGGTGCGTTCTGTGGCTTCTCGTTTGCTTGTTAGTTTCTTTTTTCTGCCATGCTAAGCTCAGGCGGAGCTCGGGTACCTGAGGGGCTACTGTGGGGTGGACAGGCAGAGTGTTTGTTGTGAGGAGTGCAAACCAAGACTTGGGAGGGGGTAGCCAGGGGAGTGGAATGAAGTGACAGATAGAGCTAGTGTGGAAGTCTAGGGTAAGCTGTCCGCGTGAGTTAGAGGGAGCGTGGCCTCAGTTAAGGAATAGCCATGCCAGCCCTGCAAATTCTTACGATGCTGCGTCTGTCAACTAACGATGGAGGGCCGGAAAAGAGGTACGGATAACGGCGGCAGGGGGGTGGGGGGGGGGTCGGGGTTCACGCCCGTCCGTCACCGCCAACGCGCCTCCGGCCTTTCCAGATCGATGAAGCGGGATGAATTCGGATCACCCAATAGCGCTGGCGGGGTACAGATGGTCAGACCAAACACCGGGGGGCTGGATGTCAGCGTGCGGAGCTTCAAGACTCGCCAGTCAGCTGCTTCCGGACAAAGAGGGGGAGCATCGATCCGGCCTTGGCCTTGGTGATGCTGCGCCGCTAGGGCCGTTTGGTGTTGTTTGGCCATCATGCTCGGTCGATCGACTCGTTGCCGTCATGACGGGTGTGGTACCTACACGCTTCCCCCCCCGACGGAAAAAGAAAGCAAGTGGCCGTGCCTGACGTAGCATATTTGGTAGGTTTCTTTTTTTATTGTTTTTTTTTTGCTGCGTCGTCGGGACTGATGGAAAACAGCAACCCCCGCCCAGTTGACAAGACGCTGATTGTTTGCAGGCAATGGCAGCAATTCGGCCGTTGGTGGGCTAAGTCTTGGGTCACCTCCCACCTCGACTTTGGCGAACACGACAACATCCATCACCGGCCGACACGGCCAGTGAAGAACGCGAAATCTTGCACGGCGGCCAAACACGGCAATCTGCGATGGCAATCTGAAATGGGAATCTGGGAGGGCATGCAAGGTACTGTTGTTCCGAGACCTCAGTCCTGAGCAAAGACCCCCCTTTCCAGACCTGTGCAGAGAGCCGATCTCGCCTCCGTTCACACGCGCGCGATGATGTTCGATTTTGCACAATTGCGTCGTGCAAAGTGACCTGCCGCATGTTCGTTGGGACATGCGGCTAAACTTGGGGCTGCCCGCCCCCCACCCACTGGGGTAGCTGATGGGGGCGTGAGTGGTGATTCATCGCAGTCGGCAGATCCAGGAACTAAACCCATGATCTCGGTCGGTGTAGGATGCACAGGTAGCTGAGACGTGACGGAGGGCGTTAGTGGTTGGTTGTCAGCCAGGCACAAGGTAAGAGAGCAATGTGCACGCTTTAAATGGCGGCACAGAGGGGAAAAGTTAGACATCGCCAATATGTCATTCATGGAACATAGATGGGCATGCAATGGGCCGTCAAGGTGGACAACATGACAACCCGGTGACAAACTGTAATTGAATACACGCCGTGAGCCAGGCATACTGTAGGCTTGGTACCGCAGTAGCGCCATATCGAACGTGAGTCATCACGAGAGTCATGTTCAAAAGCTCAGTGGCAACAGAGTTAATAATAATCGATAGTATTGTATTGCTATCTAAATAAAACTTGACTTTATTGTGTTGAACATTGGATGTCATTATTATTGTGTACCTGGGCGACCTCAAAAGGGCAGATAGACCTAAGAGCTCTCACAACCTGTCTTCCCTGTTAGATCCAGAATGGCCGCCCGGAGGGCTATGCCAGTGATAGTAGATCCAGACATTCGATGGATGGATGGATGGATGGATGGCAAGAGAGTTACAGCAACAGGCAGAGTACTAGATAAAGCAAAGGGAAGAGTCATCTCCGAAAGCTCTCAATGGCAATAGCCTTGGTTGATAGGGAGATTACGATAATCCATGGCATTGTGTTCCTATCCATAGGGAAGCTTAAGTTTACTATTGTGTTAAGTATTGGGCATGATACTCATACTATCAAGTTGGCTGTCTAGAAAAAGCACTTTAAGTGAAGGTAGATCCTGACTCAACTGGATTTTTAACGGAGTTCCCGACTGCAACTCGGGGCGTATTGCAGGAAGATAACTGACTCAGTTTTAATGCGGGTAGGTAACAACTCACCCAACTTACGGAAAAAAGCGAATACTATAAAACTAAATGCCCTAAAGGCACAAAGACCTTATCGTAAAGGAGGATAAAATAAACATAATTCCAATTGATATATTAAACCACTTCAGATAACTTATTTCTATAGTAAAAATTGGCTTTTGTGTCTTATTCATAGCGGTTAAGAAAGGAGATATTGTGTGTGTGTGTGTGTGTGTATGTGGCTGGGCTGGGCTGAAGTGTGGGCCTTTTCTAACCGTTATATGATAAAAGTGTGTTACAGAATAGAGCGTCTGACTAAGGGGATATTGCCACGCGACACCGCTTTCCCGCGAGGCTCGCGTATTGACTTGAGCGGCGAGGGCGTATTTAGAAGCGAGGTGGGATATAACTACACTTAGAAGAAACAAGCCACTTTCAACCCAATGAATTGTCCCTATACGAATATCTGCTTTGTGACAAAGTGAAACTCTATAATGGCGATGCTTAATTTCTTGTAACAGATAATGTAATGCTGGCCTCCTCAAGTCGGCAACGCCGGTCCTTATCTGGCTCTTAACATAAAGACCGGCAGACCTCTGCCGACTCTGGCATAATTAGCAGTCACACAACTACGCACATAGTATACACTCTTTTATATCGGTTTACCGTCGTCACTCCTTCAGTATTATCTACACTCACTATGCGCTCTATCACCTCCTCCCTGCTAGCTGCTGTCCTGCTTGCAGCTGCTCCGGCCGCTGCCGTAGACCAACCGCCCCCATTCTCCCAGGAGTACAACCTAGTCGATACGACCCCATGCGTACTGCAACCGAATAACACCTACACTTGCTCAGACGGCGATGCTTTTTTGAATTTCTACGGGAAGAATTTTACTGAGGCCTATTATTTTCGGATCGAAAATCAGACAAGCCAACTGGGAGTCAAGCTTCAATGCGGCGGTCCTGATGCCTTTACTTTGTTTGCGGCACCAGGGATCAGTGCAACAAGCTTTACGTTGACACCCTGTGAAGGGAAGGAATTGACATCAGTCACCCTCGTCGAGCCCAAGTCCTCGTTTAAAATTCCGTACTTCGGCGAGGAGCTGTCCTTTACCGACGCGGACCCTTGTACCCCAGATGCCAACGGTGGATTCAGCTGTGGCGGTGGCTCTACGATTGCTGCAGCTGGCGGGGCTATCAACATGACGCTTCCCGCGGGGGCTGGCGACTCGGCAATTAGGGCGTTTTGTATGATGGGAAACAGTACGGTCAGCTCTGTATTCTTTGTTTCCTCAGGTGGGCAGGGTCTCTTCAATACGCCCAGTGTCTGCGGAAACGGGATCACCAAGGCAGTCAACGTCAGGTCACGCACTACCCTTTGGAACCCGAACTCGGATAACTGCCCATCATGTAACACCTAAGCATTGTAAACGCTTAGAAATAGTCTTTTCTGCCGGTGGGCATGCACATGCCAACAAGGTGGTCGCTATCAAACAGGATGGGGGAAAATGACATTCTTGTTGTTCCAAATCAAGTCTTTGTGTATGACACAGCCATTGTGAAGAGCATTAGGTAAAGCAATAGGGGTGTCATCTCCGGAAGTCCTGAAGCAGCTTTTCGTTGCTTTTTTTGCTTTGGGGCTTGGAGCTTAGCTCGATACGCTTCCGTTTACAGTAGTAAGCAGTACCATCCTCTAATGATTGTGCTAGTGCGACCCGGTATCCCCTCCCAGCCATTTTGTGCCACTCATGCAAGGGGTTCCTATGACGACACCACCGCCCAGGTGTCCGCGTGCGGTCTGTGGTGTGGTTTGCGTGAACGCATCTGTGGGCACATACACAGACACATGCACAGACACAGACACGCACCTTACTGGTTTCTGCAGGAGGGGAGATGGAGGCTGGGCTTGGAGCTCGAACCGGGCAACGGTACGCGGCCAAGAATGGGGGTGGAATGAAGTAGCTGAATTGTGTTTGCCTTATATAGCGCCTGGATCCCTCACGCGAGAAGCTTCGGGGGCTTCCCGTTCACATTGCAACCGTGATAGTGTCTCCTATCACTTAAATTAAGCCTGCAACCAAGCCAAACACGGCTCAGGTGTCGGGACAAAGAGTTCCCACAACCCGTGGGCCCGCAGCAGCCCCCAACACCAGCCGGAGGAGATGGGCATCGCGCTTATTTCCGCCCGGCCAGCCGCTTTCACGGCTGCCATTGGACGTAGAACCCCTGGCCGCGTATGCAAGCCACTCCGTCCCGGCGCGAGCTGATGACCCCAGAACCGCCGGTCTGAAGCAGCACCGCGAACCAAGTGGTCCGTCGGACTCGGGATCCAGGAGTCGTCACGTCGACCGGGGTCCCAAGGCGCATCGGTTCGAGATATGCCACTCTGTGATAATGGCGAGAGGCCCCTCCTCTCCCGTCGGTGTCTCTGGTGGTTTTCACTGCGCTCGGCGCCAAATGACGTAACGTTCCGCGATGAGTGACGAACGTGTGCGATAAAGACAAGAAGGGGGAAAAAACAGCCCGCGCTAAAAGCGCCAGACGAAAGTCAGCCGCTCGGCTGCTACCACCGCGCGGACCCACCCTGTTGGGCGGACCCCGACGCAGCCAATAGCATCTGTCATGGCGGCTGTCTAGGGCGGGGCAGTACCCGCCCTGCCGCGTGGCTGTGCTGGGGCTCCGCCTGGGGGAGGCCCACACTCACAACCCACTCCCCGTCCCGACTTCACTCCGTCTAGTGTACGAAGTACGTTACTTTGCTTCCGTCATCCCGGACCACCGGTAATCGTCCTCCGTCAGTTCTTGCACGCATCGTGAGGTCTGCCACACACACAAACACACACAAACACACACACACAAGGGTCTCAGCTGATGTAACCACACCTTTAAACGCCGTCTTGGTAAGGCTGAATCGCTACCACACACGCCCCCCCTACAACATACGGCTACACACACACACTCTCTCTCTCTCTCTCTCACTCTCACATACATACGCACAACCTCATCACCGGGCACAATGACATCACCGGACGCCCCCGGACAGCCGCCCGCGGCCGTCAACTACGTCGCCGGCTTCCTCCTCGTCGGCCTCGCGTGGGGCTTCACGACGCCCTTCATCCGCCGCGCCGCGAGGGACCACCACCCGCCCCCGCACCCGGTCCTCGAGACCGACGCCGTCAAGCGGAGCCGGCTCCGGACCCGGGTCTACGGCGCCTTCTTCGGCGTCGTCGACCTGCTGCGCAACCCGCGGTACGCCGTGCCGCTGCTGATCAACCTGACCGGGAGCGTGTGGTTCTTCCTGCTCATCGGGCAGGCCGGTAAGACCGACCGACCGAGCCCCCCCCATTTCTTTGATCTTGTAGAAAAGATGGCTGGAGAGGAATGCTGACGGGCGGACCCGTAGAGTTGAGTTTGACGGTCCCCATCGTCAACACTCTCGCGTTTCTCTTCACCGTCATTGGCGACTGGTGGGTCGAGAGTAAGGTGATCAGCCGAGGTAGGCCGCGATTCCTCTCCCTGTTCCGGCGTATCTGATTGACCCGCACACTGACTGACTTTGCCGCAGAAACCCTGCTCGGCATGGTGTTATCTCTTTCTGGGATAGCGTTATGTGTGCATAGCAAGTCTGGGTAATCATTTTGTTGTTTTTTTGTTGTTTTTTTGGAGTCTCTTGGATCAGAGAATGTGGCAACTCTTTTTGGGGGCGTGAGGCTTGGACATGTCTCATGCATTGATGCAAGGCACACAAGTCGAGAAAAGTGGCGTTGGGGGCCGTTTAAACAATAACCGAGATATCAAAATAGGCTACCGGAGTGAACAAGGTCCCTGCGCCAGGCAGATTGAACCCTTCCAACGATTTCCACCGCCCGAGCTTTCCTTCGTCTGCCTCCCTCGTGACACAGACTCCACTGGTCGCTGGCCTACCTGGGCCAGGACTCCTCCGAACCAAGCGCATCCAGTCCGCCTGGGGGGGAGGGGGGGAGAGGGTTTGCTTATTGAATATTACGAGACTAGAATGGAAGAAGAAGAAAAATAGTAAAATGATAATGGGACGACCAGGATGCCCTCTGCCGTAGTCGTTTGGATATCCTCCATGCGCCGTGTATGCAAAGCCCTTTTCTTTCAGGATGCTCGTTGGACAGGAAATCGTTTCGCTTTCGTATCGCGTTTGAAACAAGACATATCATTTCATCGTACCTCACTTCGTCGTGAGTTCGTCATGCCGCGGGCCGTCGGGCGCGGAGCCAGCGCTGCACGGCTCGCGAGCTGGGGTCCTCGGCCGTCCAGCGGCCCGTCGAGCGGTCAGAGGCCTGCAGCTTGGTGTAAATCGCATCGTCGGTGATGTTCGAGAGCTCCTGCGGTGCTCGTGTCAGCGTGCGGGGATGGGCCGTGGCCACGGCCATGAGTTGCGGGGACGGCGAAAATGCTCACAGCTCTCAACTGTTGATCGCAAGCCCTCAGTTGGGACGCGTTCCTCGAGTTTGGCCTTTCACCTTGCAGGACGCTTTCCCGGTAGCAGATCCACCGCTGGGCAGCGCTCTGGCGCTGGTAGATCTTTTCACACTCGTGCCTTCTGGAAAAGGCATCAAGCAAGCACCTATAACGGAGAAGAACTATTAGTCCTCATGCGCGGTTTTATCAAGAGGATAGGGGACCGACTGCTTCAACTCGGCCTTTTCCTGCTCGGCCGGCCCGCCGCTTGCCTGCGGAACGCTTGTGTCGGCCCCGCAGTTGAGGATGTGCTGCCCGTCGAGAGAGCATTGCCGTATCACCGCCCAACCCTCGGTCCAGTAGTCTTCCATGTTGGCTGGGTCAGTAGGCGCCGCCGTGATGTAGTACTGGCAGGTATAGAATTCGGCGAGAACCTGGGCAACTCTTTCTTTTCGGAATTCGTTAACTGGAGCTCATGTTAGCTCCGTCTGTGCTACACCCCACCCCACCACAGGCCCAGGTCCATGTGTCCTGGAGAATCCATCTGGTAACGTACATCCGTCCATTGTAATAGCGAGGAACGTGTAAGGGTAGCGGGGAGAAACGATTAGAGGTGGTTCCGATGGCAAGAAAAAAAGATCGAACAAGAAAACAAAAGGTGGTGTACAAGAATTAGTATTAGTCGGGTGAGAAGAATCGTGCGAGAAGAGAGAAGACCTGCTGTTGTTGAGACAGATACACACACTGGTTGATCCAATCTCGTGAGCATTGCATCGGCGCCGTGAGCTTTTATTATATACCGTCGACGGCCTCCGAAATACATAGAGAAAGGTCAATCACGAAGGTTGCCGACCATCGTTCGAAAAACAAAACCAAAGTTCTAGCCCCTGTGCCTGCCCCGTCACGAATCGTGGAGCCATCTCGAACCATAGTTCTGACAGGTAAACGGAGCCCCATAGAGACGCAGGAGGTCATCGGAAGCCTTGATCCAATGGCATGTCAGTCCATCTGATGAAACCCCACGCCGGCCGACGAGCGATGTGGTCGACCGACGAGTCGGAAAATGATGACCAGCATGGCGTTTGGGATGGCTTTGCAAGCTCAAAGCTAAGATGAACCCTAGCCAAGCTGGTGGAGGTACCCTGGTCTCCCGGATACGATGGTAACGGAGAGATTGCTCTGGCCCCCCGGGAGGCCTGGGGATGATGCCAACCCGCATGGTGCAAGCCTAGACAATCGTGGCCTAGACCACAAGTCCAAGGGACCGGCAACATTTTGAAAATACAGGCCAGTCAGCGAGCTGGATTTGAGCGGCAGCCACTCGACATGCCGCTGACAAGGCTGCGCCAGGTAGTAAGACCTGAACGGGGGGAGGGGGGACGAGGGTCTTAGGCACTATCCAGGTGATAGGTGACGTGGGGTCTTCAGAAGTCTTGAGGCCCAGAGACCCGGGGAGGGACACGTGAAGGACAGAATGACTAAAAGGAAATGATGGGCTTAGTCCGTCCAGGCAGCGCCTAGGTAAGGTAAACAAACGTTGGTCTTCTCCCCTGGCGTCGAGCACCAGCATGTCAGGTCGAGTTCGACGACAAGGATGCGCAAGAAGGTAAGTAAGGCTGGTGGACCTCAGCCGTAATATTGACGGCCGGTTAGGGAAATGGGCTGGAGCTTTGCATGCAGCGGGCGGTTAGTTCGCGGGACCAATCACGGCCCAGAGGTCTTGACCGTTTCCCGTGTTTGGCCTGTTTTCTTCCGGCTGAGCCGATACCGCCAAACTGGCCACCCGCATTAGGGTCCGTGTCAGTTACCCGTTGCGACTTAGCAGAAGGCAGACTGCGAGGTTTAGTACCAAAATTTCCTCGCCGTACATGATTGCCGTGAAGGGGACTGGCGGAGAGGGGGGAATGGGCTGACATATCCAGCTGTGACTCGGCGCGCCTTCTAATCTTGCCCTGCTACCTCACCGCCCGCATCATTCGGCCTCTATTCGTAGGGTTCGGCAGCCTCCCCGGAACGGGAGAAAGGAGGGACCTTGCTTCCACACCCGACGGACGGTAGGTAGGCTGCGGGCCGTTGGCGGGTCCGGCGTCCTCAGTGGCCCAGCCCTCTTCTGCCGTGCCTTGTGTGACGTAGTGTCTTTCCGTCTTTGCTTGCTTCTTCTTGTAGGATCGGCTTGTTCAATCCAACTGGTCGCCTCGTAGGGCAATTCGACGAGGCCAGCAGCCTTGCCTCCTGCAAACCGACGCCCGCTTTTCCATCTTGCTTGAGCCCACGACTGGCCTCCAAGTTTCCCCGTGTCTTTTGGTGAATCACGTCCTTCTCATCGTGTTAACATCCGAGACAATTGCTGATCTCAAAGCTTTATCCGCTGGTCTTGGCCAAGACACCAGCTATTCTCATGGTCGTGCCTACTCAGTCAGTACTCAGCCAAGCCACAAAGAGCGTCGCGGCCGCTCTGAAGCCGAGCATCATGGGTTGGTCGTTGCAACGTCTGCCGAATGTCTTGATCTATAACGGCTGGTAGGCTGGCTAGTAGTACAGTCGTGTGCGGGGATCTGGGTTCGGGAGACAACCAGCTTGACTCTCCCATCTGAGATACCCCGCTGTGGTCATGTGCGATTTGGCCTGTCAACGAATGAATGTCGCCTTGGACTCATCATCGAACGCACCAACCAAATCCAGCTTCCACCGGCCGGAACGTGTCTAATCCACCTCAATCCTTCTCCGCAATCGCCTGTAACCGCTCGTCGATCTCGTCCTCGGTGAGGATCCGGAAGCCAGGGTCCGTTCCCTCCTTGCCGTCCGCCCGGGGGCCTCCAACAATGCCGATCTCGATCTCGCCCTTCTTGAAGTCCATGCTTAGGACGGTGCTGAGGGTTGTGATGGCAAGCTCGACAACTTCCGTCCAGTCGCCCGGGGCATGTTCCTTGTTGCGCAACTTCTTCTCGAGGTGGTTAAGAGCCTCCTGCTGCTTGGGTCCTGCCGAAGTACCCTTGTAACCAATGTAGTATCCTGCAGGATCGCACTTGAACAGCTGAGGGCCAAACTCAGAGTCCAATGAGATCAACGTCGTGGCCACTCCGTAGGGGCGCATGTAGGCCTAGACGTATTGTGAGTCATTGTCGCGACGTCATTCCGAGGTTCCGCCCTGCTTACCCTTTGTGTGTAGACCTGGCTGATGTTGGCCAGTCTCTTGGCCAATGCATCGGCAGGCATCTCGTAGCCGTACTTGTACCGGAACTCAGCTGCCTCGCCCTGAGCACGCTGGGCGAAAGCACGGGCATCGGCTATGGATCCCGTGATGACGCAGCCAACAGACGGGGAGAGCTGGAAGAGGTGGGAGACGGAGGCGGGGTCGATGAGTTTGTCCTGGCAATTGGGTCAGTTCCACTTCCGACATGCGAGCCTGCCGACAATCTTAACGTACGGGAACCTTCTTCTGAGACAGGACAACGGCACAGTCCTTGCCTCTGACGCCTATCGACATGATGTTGGCGGCTGTGATTGCCTTGAAGGCATATTCTGATCGGAGGCGTATCGTCAGCTCGGTCGGTGACAAGCCATGTCGTTGCGGGCCCCGCATGATGGCATCACCGCAGGGAGGGGCAATCGAATCGCGGGGGAAGGAGTCTACATACCGACCTGGTACAATCTTCCCTGCTCGGAGAAGATCGTGATGTGTCGGTCATAAGCAGAGCCACCTGATGAAAGAAAGGCATGTTAGCTGCGACAGGCATTCGCAAGGGTGAGGCCAGCAATGAGAGGACGCACCCGACATCTTGGCGGTATTCTGGTGTTTGCGTTGTTCGAATTAGGTCAGAGAAAATCGTGTACGGTCGTTACGAACTGAAAGAAGACGTTGATGGGTGAAGGACGGGGATGGTCGTCGGTGGTGATGGTCGGGGGTTGAGCTCTGACGGAGCTCTTGGTTATCGACGCGTTTGCAGGAGCTTGCCTAGAGCAGGCGAGGCAATGCTGCGGTGCGGGCAGCTCCAGTGAGTGGCCTAGCTGGAAGGCTGTTGATGCCTTGCCCCGGCTGCTTGGAGTCTAAGGCAGAAATCAAGTACGTATGTGTAGCTTACATAATACGTCTTGATTGAGATTCTGGATGTGGCAGTTTCCGCTACGTACCTACCTGCCTACCAATCTCAGTGACAGGGAAGTAGCGGGGCACCCCTGTTCAGTGGGAACGACAACGCATCTTTGCTGTGTACCAAATTTTGGCAGGGCGGTATCTCGAGCGAGGGAAAAAAAAAAAAAAAAGTAGATTGGGACCATTCCCAATATCATCTTTTCGGTGTCAAGCACCACTCTTTGCGCCCAATAGAACTGCTGTCCACGAAGCCGCACCATTCCAATCTAATAAGCTAATCACACGTGGAAACTTTCGAGGCGGCCCAATTCTGCAGTTTTCGCTCCCCCTCGACTGGTCCAACGCGCATACGACAGAATTCCTGGCCAAAGAAACAGCAGCGGCCCGAGAGAAGCAAGCAAGCAGCCCCTCCTGCCTCCCTCCCTCCCTTCCTCCCTCCCTTTCCCGAGAGAAAGCCCAAAGAGGGTGTGCCCGCTGCCCGTCATGTCCTCCGCCCAAAAAGTCCCGGCCTGGAAACGATTGGGCCTCAAGCTCAAGCAGCCCGCATCCGGCGCAGAGATTGGCGGCCCTGCTCCCGCTGAGGGATCGAAGCCCAACGGGCAACGACTCCACGACCGGCACGCCAGCGGCCCCGTCGCCAACGCCGCCAACGCCTCCCCGGCCGCCGCCGCCGCCGCCAAAAGGAAACGTCTCGACCAGCAGGCTCCCCCTGCGTCCAGCTCCCCCTTCAAAAGGACCCGCACGGACGACTCGTCCGGCCATGCAACCCCGACCCTGAGGAAGCAGAAGTCCGTCACCTTTGCCGACGACGTCAAGAACCCCACCGCCGCCGCCGACGAACCGAAGAGGAAGAGCAAGGGCCCGAAGAAGGCGGCCAAGACGGCGACGCAGCAGCCCACGGCGGACATCAAGCCCTCCCTCGAGTACCTCCGCAACTGGAAGTCGTCCCGCGACACCTGGAAGTTCAACAAGAACCACCAGACCATCCTGATGAAGCGGGTCTTCCACGCCGACGCGATCCCCTCGAGCGACATCGCCACCTTTTACGACTACATCCAAGACCTGAAGGGCTTCACGAGGACCCGTTTGAAGGAGACGGCGGCGGAGGTCAAGAAGGAGGACGCCGAGAAGGGCAAGGCCGCCTTCCCCGAAGGCACGCCGGACATGGACTCGAAGCAGTCCGAGTACGAGAAGGTGCTGGCCGGCCTGATGCAGCTCGGCTCCGGCTCCAAGAGGAAGCGCTTCGACGAGCCCGGCTTCGTGTCGCAGTCCACAGACGTCGCCGTCACCCAGCGCGTCATCAAGCGCATGCGGGCCGAGACGATACTGGAGGAGCTGTCCGACAACGACGACAGCGACGCCATGACCGTCGATGCCGAGGAGGCCGCCCCGGCGGCTCAAGAGGCCGAGACCGTCGACAAGAGGATCAAGCTCAACGACGGCACGAAGCAGCCCACCGCCCGTCGCCGCAAGAGACGCACCAATGTCGACTCGAGCTCCGAATCCTCTGACTCCGAGTCGGAATCGGATTCGGACAGCGACAGCGGCAGCGGCAGCGGCAGCGGCAGCGACTCGGACGACTCGGACAATGCGAGCGAGATTCAGCGTCAGGCTGCCCAGCGCGAGGCCGAGACCACGAGCGAGTCGTCGTCCTCGTCGTCGTCCTCGGAAGATGAGGACAGCGGTAGTGAGGATGACAGCGAGGAAGAGGAGGAGACGACCAAAAAGAAGGGTTCGAAGAAGTAGGCGGGGGCAAGTAGGAAGCCTAGAGAACACGGGCACAGATCGAACTGTATTCAGTCATGCATCATCATACCTGTACTACTCCACGCCGCTCAGTGTCAGTTGCCACGATGCCAGGATACAGAGTGAAAAAACTCGTTAATGTTTTTTTTTGTTGTTGTTGCGTGCTGGGAAAGGGCAGACTGAACCTATCAATTGGATACCCGCAAAAGTCTAGACATCACGAAGAGTACAGCCGGGTGAACCCGGCCTCGGGCGGCTGCAGCCAGTTCCTCTGGTCGTACTTTGTGCCCTCGCCCTCGATGACGTGAAACGTGTAGATTATGCGCCCCTTCTGGCTCAGGTTCCTCTCGCTCTTGTGCAGCAGGTTGCCGTGGATCAGCACCAGGTCGCCGGCCTTGACCTCGCCCGGCACGTAGTCCCCTCCCACCTCGGCGCCGCCGTACTCCCCGCCGGGGGGGAACCGCGGGCCGTCGTTGTCGACCATCTCCGTCCCGCCGCCCGCCCTGCGCACCAGCCTCTGCGCCACGGGGGCCCAGCGGTGCGAGCCCGGCAGGAAGCTCAGGCAGCCGTTGTCGAGCGTGGCGTCCTCGAGGGCGTACCAGAACCCCACGGCCGACGGCGGGTCCGTGTACAGGAACGTCGAGTCCTGGTGCGGGGGCACGGCGCCGCCGATCTCGGGCTGCTTGCAGATGACCATGCTCTGCAGGCACCGCGGGTCGCGGAAGCCCAGGCTGCGGGCCACGGCCGACGGCTTGCCCCCGACGGGACCGCTCCCCGGCGCGGGGCGCGGGTCCGAGATGGCGGCGAAGGGCGGCGAGAGGACGTGCAGGTAGTGGCCGATCTTGTTGATGGCGCGGGCCTTGGGCTTGACGAGGTTGCCCGCGTCGTCAAAGGCGTCCTCCTCGAAGAAGAAGCGCACCTTGTCGCCCGACGAGAGGAAGTAGTCGTCGCCGACGTGGTCGGCCTTGTCGCCGGTGGAGAAGCGCGTCATGGGGTGGTCTGCGAGGGAGAAGTTGTCCAGCAGCGAGTGGGTCTCGGCGAGCAGGCCCGACACGACCTCCGGGGAGAGGGCGCCGGGGATGATGAGGTAGCCGTCGCGGTGGAAGCGGGCGAGCTGCTCCGGGGTCAGGCCCTCCTCCTGTGAGGGAACGGTCATGGTGATGAGGTCAAGGAGGGGTAGCTGCGGGATGCAGATCGGATTTCTCGACGCAAAAAGGGGGTTGACGGAAGTAAGTTATAGGTACTTGTTCAGAACGGTGAGTTGTGCCGGCAACAGTATCAAGTCTGGCAAGTCGATGGCCTCATAGTTTACGAGTCGTCAAGTGGCGCGCCCATTTAATACTTGGCAGATGGAAATGGAACAACAGAATGCGGGGATCCAGGCCCCGCACTAGCACGCTAATGCTCGTATCCATCAGGTCACAGACTGTCTTCAGTTTCATACCAAATGATAGGTATCAGTCTGTTGTTTTCTCAGTTTGAGAGCTTCTGATAATAATAATAAAAAACGTCATTTATTTGTGTTTACCTAAGTAATGCAGACGCGTGTTGCCAGATGCACCAATTCGTAAACTTTAACCAGCCCGCTGCCGAAGAATTGAATGCGGAACTCCCCTCCCATGTCAATAAACAAATCGCCCCGAACTGAAACAAAAGTATAAGACGCCGGGTAGCCTTATGCGCGTACGATATAGATCCAAAGAAGGTGAGGAGGTATGCCTCTAATCTGTGTTTCCCGTTGACCTACATGTCGCTTACGGCAAGGGGTCGTTGAGGAACTCGTATCCCTCCTCTGGCGGGAGCACAAAGGCGGAGATGGCCAGGCCGACGGCGCAGATGACGGAGACGGATGCGCTGATGGTGCAAAGAATCCAAGAGGTGTCCAAGTTCCAGCCCGGAACCTGGAACTGCTCATCGTTGTCGTAAAGGTATGCCTGCAAGGAAGTGCGAGTCATTTAGCTTCTGGTTTCCCATTCGGCGCGTAGCGTTGGCGACTTACCACAATGCCCATCAAGACAAACTCGACCACACCGACGAAGATCAGGAGCCCACTGAGGACCTTCCAACCGGTCTCGCGTTTGTATTTGCCGCCGCCCATGATGACGAGGAATGTGACGATGGATGCGAGATGCAGAATCGTCGAGAAGGAGGCCAAGAAGCCAACAGAGCGCCACATGGAGCAGAAGTACCGCTCGCCGTTACTGCACAGCTCTTCTGTTGGGAACTCCTGGCATGGCGGGTCGTACAGGTTCGAACAAGCGCGATGGAGGCCGATGTTTTTGGAGAACTCGTTGCCGTCAGTGGCCGTGACGGAGTAGGTGACCCAGTGGGGCAGCGTGATGGATGCAATAATCATTGCCGTCGCTAAGGGAGAACAGGATTGTCAGCGTCGTAAGCTTTGTTTTGCGCTTCATCTGCTCCCCCTCTCCCCCAGAGCTTCGCCATGGGCGGCCTCAAGATGCTGTCGTCGCCGGTCTTCAGAAACGGCGATGACGACGATGGGTGGGTCGTCCGTCTCCCACTCTAGGTCGGTAGGTAGGTAATCAGAGTAGAGGCCACTACTTACCGGCGACAAAAGCCACGAGGGCTGCGCTGTAAACGGAGACTCGTGTCATGTTGGCGGATTACGACGACGTAGCAGTTGGTAAAAGCAAACAAACGGTGTTTTCCCTTTCTCCTGCCTGAGAAAAAAGAGAGATGGATGAGGCAGAATTAAAGATGGCCAGAATGCCTTGGAACGAGACGACTTTGATGGATGGGAGGCTTCTTCTCCAGGTCGGGGGGTGTGGTGTGGTGTGGTGTGGTGTGCTCTTTCAATGATTGGTACCTAGTGGTAGTGTAGTGGGCAGTTATGACGCTATCTTCCCTGAACTGGGAAGCTGTGGCCCTACGCGTAGGTATGGTGGGCTTCGAGGAAAGTGACATGCTTCTTGGCATTAATTCCGCCCGTGTCCTGGGTACCTCTTCCCCAAGTGGACATGAGAAACAGTTGCAGGCAGCCAGCCACTAGCTACCTAGGTACCTACCTAGGCACCTACCTACCTAGGTAGGTAGGTAAGTACAGTTGGTACATGGTAATTAATCCAGCGCAGCAGTAGGTATTCGTATGCATGCAT
Source organism: Colletotrichum zoysiae (assembly GCA_030867305.1). Lineage (NCBI taxonomy): Eukaryota > Fungi > Ascomycota > Sordariomycetes > Glomerellales > Glomerellaceae > Colletotrichum > Colletotrichum zoysiae. The sequence continues at coordinate 31,455 of MU842850.1, forward strand.
GTCACCCTGCCATCACCTCTCACCTCACAGATCATCTCACAGATCACCAACTGCCCACTCACCCCCACTGCTGTAACCGCCGGGTGTCGTGACCAAGATTGCTTCGCCTCTCGCGGGACCCGATATTGTTAGCGACTTAGCGACCGACCGACCGACCGACCTAATGGGTAGACCCAGAGCGCTCATCTCGTCCGTCCTGTTCCTACTTACCTTTCCTACTGCCCGGTAGGTAGCAGCACCTCGCTCGGCCTTCACCGCTTTGTCTTCCATGGATCGCAGCTCTACGGACGGGAGCTTTCTGTAGCTATTTCGTCCCGGTTACATCGCAGCTCCTTCACCGACGACCGGGCCATCCAGGGAGAAGACGTTGGCGCCAGGCACATCGACCAGCTCGATGGAGATATGAGTCACCGGCTGCGGCATGGGAATGGGGAACCGGAATTTCGTTCAGGACAGATATTGCAAACATGGAGATGCTAGGTATGTCGGCAACCATAAGGTCGTCCGTCTGATTCGACTGCCTAATCCATCCACGCTTACCGTACCGTGCTAACCGCCACTGCGAATCCGGCTCTCCTCTCTCTGTCAGACACCTGAATCGATGTGGGGATAAACAGCACCAAGGCCGTTATCAGCGCCTGCATCAAAACACTCGTACCTATCCTCCCAGTCTCCGATCCGATCAATCCGTCCCCTCGCATCCCACAAAGGCATTGCCCTGGGCCCCCGAATGGGTGATCTGGCCCGCCAGTTGACACTTTTCATTGATGATGACTCGGTCGGCGCCCGGCTTGCCTATTATTCGCGATTCACCAGTCAGCCCCAGCCCAGCCTCGCAGAATTTGCTCGCCCTGCTCCAACCGCGGCTGATACCACGAGAGGCTGCATAGCATATTACTACGTACGAATACGTAGCCCCTGCCGCTAACGATCCCTAGCAGCCTACGTTCGACTGGCACAGGCCCCCGGACAGAGTGCACGCCAGATCGCCGATCTTGGGTACGCTTGAAAACTCAAATCGATTGCTTACCGCCTTTGTAAACGCCATTCGTCTTCATTGGGAACTCGACAAAGGGCCCGGCAATGCCGTCGAAATCGAACCCCTCTTGGTTACGGTACGTATGGGGATAGGTCGAGCTGCCCGCCGTTGTCCCGGCCTCCACGTGCTGGCAAGCCGCGTCGGCCGCCGACCTCACCGAGGTGAGGCTGTACACGTTCGTGCCACATGCTATTTCCGTGTCGTTGGCCCGGGCCAGGATCCGAAAGCGTCCGTGCCGTGGAGAAGCCTGGATAGTGAGGGCCAGGGCCGCGACGATGGCCACGACAAGATGCATATTGTCGAGGAAAGGAGCGGGTTTTCAAAAAGTAGCGAGGAAACTAGAAGAAGAAGAAGAAGAAGTAAAAGAGCGACAAGAGGATGACTGACGCGACCGGATTGTCTCTTACTCTTGCACCTATCTTGTTGCTGGCAGGTCGACGACAGCAGCCTTTTGAACCATTTCAGCTTTGACCTGTGCGGCTTCAGCCGTCCATGGTTACTTGGTCTGTTTAACGCAACAGTGAGAGAGTCGCGGTGCGCAAGCATGGTGCTGCAAATTGGTTGGTTCTTGCTCTGGGGACAGCAGCGATCCTCATTCACCGGAACTCGTCCAACTGCCGTGCATCAAAAGTCACCCCCCGGAGCCGACAACCCGTTTTCGCGCGTGGGCAACTTGATTGGCTGAGGACCCTCTCCGTGATAATCTCCCGGTCGTTAAAGCAAGCCAGACATCCACCCAACGGTTGGAGGCAACAAGGCTTGATCGCCGGCCAAGTTTGAGCGGCTGCCACACGACCCAGGAACAACACCGCTATCTCACATGGAATTAGGGGACTTTGGCGATGAACACTAGATGTCGCAATCCACTGGCAAGCCTTGGGAGGCGGATCGTAATGCAAAGCGGAGACCGGGCTTATTGCGGTCTTGTTGAAGCTCGCGACAAGGGTAGGGAGGGGGGCGATATGTCCGCCCCTGAAGACTAAACCGAAATCTCCGCGAAAATCCGATCTGTGGTCTTCAAATAAACAACGAGAATTTCTAGAATCCTTCGCGACAGCTGCAGCTGCGCAACGGAGCTAAAAGCGGTCAACCGGAAACCCCGTTGCCTAGGGTTCTTCTGGATTCCAAAGAGTCGTCGTCGATGCTGACATCTGCCAGACGCACGCATCATCGCCGGACTAAGCCGCATCGATATCCAAAATCCATGCAGAGGAGACATCGAGGGATCATAGACTCCGGAACCCCACAAAACAAGCAGGCTCCGGGCTGCTTGTGATGCCGACCTCCCTATCTCACATGGGGGAAAGCTTCTTTATTGTCCGTATCTTTGTTCGGTCTACCCAATCCCCAATTGTCCGAAATGGGGGGGGGGGGGAGGCAGCGCCGTCGACGTACCTACAAGAAGCGTTTGCAAAGGCTCTCTCCAGTCAGTGTAAGCGTCCTTGCTTATCCCTTTTGGCAAGCCCCCAAACCAAAGCTGGACATCTTGTGTGTCGGACCTGATGACAAACTGTGCTGTCGTCCCGTGGGAGCCATTGATAACCCGCCATTCGATCACGCCAGAGGCAGGGCGTGTCGAGCAATCCCTCCCTCCAACGCGGCAGAGCTGGGAAGATGGGCTCTAATGTGCCACTTAACAGGCCGGATCGGGGCGGACTATCCACTACGCCTGAAGCTAAGCCCAGGGTGGCCCCGATTAGATGGGACTGAATTAAAGTGAGTTTTGGGAAGGTCTGTCTCTTTGCTGCGGCGCAGGGTCCCTCTGCCCCTCTACAATAACATACGTATTCCATTCTCTTTTTTTCCTGCTTTTAACTCGGCCGCGCGCTTCGGACAAAATCCTATAGCCCCCGAGTCGCGCGACTCTTCAACGTCATGGAGTCCTGCTATTACTATTGTGCTGTTCCCAACTCCTATTGCTTTCCGAGACTTGATTCCAGGTGAAGCCAGTCCTATCCTTTCTTCTTCATCCAACCCCACGGACGGACGGTCGCCATTCTTCGACAAGGGACACGAACCAAGTAGCTTATCACGCCTTCGGGGCCACCGACGATACCGTTGATTGCCCACCCCATTGAATTGATACGGATAACGAAGTCTACGACTAACGCTGCTTTTGACTTACTGCGATATCCTGCGCCATTATCGACCGGCGAGGCGTGTCCTCGAAAGCACAGTGTTTCCCAAGACACTACGGACAGGCAACAAGACTTGATTCAACATGGGAGACCAACGCCTCTCGGAGCACCGGCCGGTGCAGACCAGCGCCGTCTACGTCCTCGGCGCACCCCAAGCAGACTCAATGCCGCCTCCCTCGCCTCCTTCACCACCCGTGTCTCCACCTGAAGAGGGGTTTTTCGAAGAACTGGACGAATTGAGCTTGGGGTCGCCCGACGACCTCCCCGAGAACGACGAGAGTTGCGCCCAGGTACAGGACCGCCTCCACGCCGCGACGCATGTGCTGAAGACGGAGGCCGCAGCGTTGCGGGCCGTCGCAAACCTGTACGAGACAGACCCCATCGCCCGGGAGGGCTTTAACCGGACCGTCGCGGCAGTCACGCGGCACAAGGGCGAAAAGGGCAAGCTCATTATCACGGGCGTGGGCAAGTCTGGGCACATCGCCAACAAGCTGGTCGCGACCTTTAACAGCCTGTCCATCGCATCGGTGTTTCTAAACCCGATTGATGCTTTGCACGGCGACTTGGGCATTATTCAACAACACGACGTTCTCATGTTCATCACGTTTTCCGGAAAGACATCAGAACTCCTCGGCTTGTTACCGCACCTCGACAGACCTTCGTCCTTGGTAATCCTCACGGGGCACACGAGACCAGACACGTGCGAGCTAGTCAAGCTCCGGCCGGACACGATCCTCCTCCCGGCGCCGGTCCACGAGAGCGAAATGGCGTCGTTCGGCGTCTCGGCCCCGACGACCTCGACGACGGTCGCCCTGGCCGTGGGCGACGCGCTCGCCATCGCCGCGGCGCAGGAGCTGCACCCCAACAGCGTCGCGCAGGTCTTCTCCAGGAACCACCCGGGCGGCGCCATCGGCGCGGCCTTCCGGAAACCCCAGACGATACTGGACCTGGCCGTCCCCTGGGCCGACGTCGCCGACGAGTCGGGGAGCCTGTGCGCGGACAGCAGCGTGGGCGCGGACCTCTTCCGGGCCGCGTACGACGCGGCGTCCGGGTGGGTGCGCGTCGGCGACGACGTGGCGTCGCCGAGCAGGATCCGGAGGCTCGCGACGCACGACTTCTCGCGGCGGCTGCGCGACATCCCGCGCCTGATGGTGCCGCGGGCCGAGATGCTCTCCATCTCGGCGGGGACGACGATACGGCGGGCCGCCGACTTTGTGAGGAGCATGCAGGGCGCCGCGGACGACGGCGAGTACGTGTGCGGCGGCCCGGACTCGATACTGGCCGTCCTGGACCGGGGGGACATTGTGGGCGTCTTGGAAGTGGGAAAGCTCTTGGAGCGGCGGGACTGAGACCCTGCGAGCGACGGCGGATTATTGAAGGCTGCGCATCGGGGGGTTGGGGGTGTGGGAAAAACAATCTCCAAATCATACGTGTCTCCTTTCTTCTCTCTGGAACATCACGCTGGGCGAGGCTTTTTGTTCTTTTTTTTATGTTTTTTGATATCACTTGGGGAAACCGTGCCTGGTCTCTGAACTCGGGCGACGACGACATTTGTTTAGGATCGGCATCGATAACTGGATCAAGACCGAAAATCGAGTCTAATGAATTGTATGGCGACCTTCGCCCACTCAAAAAAAATTTCGCCTTCTTTTTTTTCTTTTGCACTGCAATCTCTGTCGTCCCCGGATATGATGATGATGGAGGATGATGACGATGACAATGACGATGAGGAAGGGATCCCGGACCAGATTAATCGTGGTATCCGAGAAGGTTTTTTTCGTTTTTTTGTGGCAAGGTAATGGTAGCTTTCAGCCGGCAGGCTCCAGCCGCGGGAGTTTGATGCCCGATGACCTCTCCCCCCCCCCCCCCCCCCCCCCTTGCACGAGAGAAGCGCGCCTCTTCCGGGGGAGGGTTGATGCAGGCAAAACCCCGTTTTCTTGGACTCCCGCCATCCGAGTTCTTCCCGGCGGTTGGGGGGCGGGGGCGGGGGATGCCCAGCTCGAAACATTGGGCTTTCCCGGCGCCGGGTGGGGGGGGGTCGCATCGACCGCCATCTCGATTCCTTCAGACTTTTGCAAGAGAGGCTTGCTTCGGGTCCCGTCTCCTGGACGTTCTCACGAGCCGGGTCGAGATAAGGCTGGGAGATACGGATTTGGGGAGGGCATGGTGTTGTTGTTGGCCAAAACCATTCCGGATCCTGTCGCCGAAAAGGTGTTGGCGGTTGGCTTGGTGGTCCCGGTTTCCCGGGTTGTCTTCCAACCTTGTCGCTTTTTCTGCCTTTGCTGCGCGGTGATGCCCGGCGCCGTTTCTCTTCTTTGCCCACTTTGGGCCGTGACGGGCGCGTGCCTGACGGTCCAGTTCTTTCCTTTTTTTTTTTTTTTTTTTTTTGCGTGGATTGCTCTCACCTAACTTATAAACCACCCCTGCATCTAAACTACCATTAATACCACCACTACTACCACTTATTTCACCACCCTTCCCACCTACTCTACGCAACTCACGGCTTTACTAGATAATTCGGATGCGCTAGATCCATTTGTATTAATCTTGACCTCGCTAGCCTTAATCAGGGACTGCCGTATATCATCAGCCGTTGTAAATCTAATTAGTGTTTAGGTTGCTAATGATGATGCTGTTCGGCCCGAGGAGCTCTATTGGTGCTTAGCGATAGCCAGCTTAAAGGCCTGCGCTTGGCAGCCTTTTTTCCTTTTACGTTTTGAAGGAGCTGGTGTTGTGTGGCGATATTCCGATCCAACTGGGTAAATCGGTGCAGTTAATCATCCAGCTCTTTCACCTTCCTAGGCGTAGACTACCCAAAAACAGGTGAAGCAGGTGCCTTTTTATATATACACACGATGTAGGTCTGGTGCTCTAGAGAGTATATGCTTTCTACCTAGTTTGCTTTTCGGCACCGCTGCGTTTATCTCGTCAGAGACGCAAACAGCTTTAGCAACATTGGCGGCGAGTTCCACGCGTTTCTGCTGATCCTAGGCCCGGGAATCCTCCACTTGGCCTCGGTCGGTTTGTCCCGCGTGTTCTGCGCCCACATGGTGTAGTCGCCGTCGAAGTCGCGGAACGCCGCGACCGCCGCAAACATGCGCTCGTCGGCCGTGTCGTCGCCCACGTTGAACACGAAGTCGACCGAGCCCCGCGACCGACGGAGGATCGTGTCGACGATCTCGCCCTTGTCGAGGAGGCGGGACTTCACCTCGACGACCATGGCGCCCTTCACGACCACCATGTCCCAGTGCTTCTCCCTGAGCGCGGCTTGCAGCTCGTCCGCCAGGTTCTCGGCGGCCTCCTTGGCGGCCGCAGGCGCCCTGGCCTCCCGGTAATGCCATGTAAGCGAGTATTTTTTCTGCTCGACTCTGGCGCCTGGTGTCTCGTCCGCCCATTTCTCCATTATCTTCAGAGCGCCTTCTTTCCATGTCGCAACTAGGCACAGTTAGTTAACCGTGCTCGAAAAGGATGGCCTGGAAAGGGAAATGAGGGGGGGGAGAAATCGAGGTAAACGGAAACACACTGCTATCCTGGTCGGCCAAGGTTTTCCAGTCCTCCCCAGGGTTCTTCACAACGGCGCCGTGCTCGGCACTGAGCCCGAGGCCCGGGATGTCGCTGAAATGCTTGTTGAGGAACTTCTGGTCGCGCCCCGAGATGATCCACACCGAATTGCGCGGCGACCCGGCTAGCACGCGCAGGTCGCGGAGCAGCCGAGTGGAGGGGACTGCGTCTTCGGGGTTGTCGACGAACGGAACCAGCGTGCCGTCGTAGTCGCACATGATGACGCGCCGCGGGGCGTCCTTGTACGCTTTCGCGATGCCATCCTTGTCGGTGAACTCTGGCCGGTAAGCCGGTGCGCGTTTCGACAGTGGGCTGCTGGAGGCTAGACTAATACTAAGCAGGGCTGTAAGGATAACCTGAAGGCTAAGCATTATGCAATAGAGCAAAAAAGAAAAGACGTTTTGAAGTAAGAGTTTACCTAGCACCTGACTTTGTTTCTCTCCCCTTCCCTTAAGTCTGGTTATAATAGAAGAATCGGCCTTGCTTTATATGTTCCAAGACCTTTCCTTACAAGTTGTTTGCACTACAGACCAGGGCTAGAGCAAATAGGTGCAGCCAGAGGCATAAGAAAGCTTATTTCATTAACTGCAAAGTTACTCTATATTAACAATAAGTAATATAGCTTTCTTTATATAACATCAATCACATCTTAATGTAGTATACTATATTTAAATTTGTTTCTTTCTGGAGAAAAAGACTTCTTTTCTTTATTATGTAGTATTTTTTTATTGTTAAAAAATGTGAGTTTACATAGCTATACTCCTATAGATTTTGTTGGACAGTTGGGATTGTATCGCTCAGTCCGACACGTTCTTGGATATTTGACATAGCCGACATCCACGCCGGCTCGCAACTCCACATGGACAACTTCGAGCAGCAAGCCAATTTCAGAACCGTAGATACCTCGCACGTGTATCGGCTCCGAACGGAGTATGTGGCTCGAGACTTGGGAGATATTTTCGATGTGGTTGACGAGGGTGCCCAGAAGCCCGCGCATCCTGCCGCGGCATGATATGAGCCTTCTCGAGGAGTATCTTCGCCTCGCCCCCCACGAGAAGGCACGTGTGGAAAGTTGGTGCTGGTATCAGCTGGTAGCAGATGAACAAACCGCTGTCCAGGGGCACCAGACCAAGGCCGTCGCCGCTCGAGCTGCGTCGGGATAGCGCGTGTGTCACCGGTGGGGTTGGGCTAGGTATGCAACCTAGGAGAGAAAATGACCAAATTCCTCGCCGGAAAAGTGGGCAGGACACATCGTTGCACCGACGAGCCGACAAGTGGATGCTGCACAGCGGAGACCGGAAGACACCATCGCCCAAGCTGGGTGGTGCGCTTCACATCGTCAGGTGTGGCCTTGCAGACGAGCAGAGCACACTTGCTGCAAAGCAGAGGATGGCCAACCTGCCACCGGTTAGGGGCGTGGTAAAGGGTGGGCTGGTGCTGTGCGATCATGCACCGCAGAGCCCAAAATGCAAGCCGATGTGAATGCTGAATTACGTAAGTAGAATTTAATCATCTATGCCTACTATATAGGATTGTGTTTATGTCAAGTAAGGAACATGGTTATATAATTAAACTTTCTCTGTTATGCGCCGGCTATTTCCGAAACTATAAGAGTCCCTCAATACGATAGTGGATATCTTGCGACTTTCTACGCCTGCAGGCTGTATATATAAAGCAATAGGAAAAACTATTTCCTGTGCTAGTTCCTTAGACTACACAGTACCGTAAAATATCCTGTCTTTTTAGTTTCTGTATTCGTACATTATTTGACATGTACTTCGGAGGCCTTCTTCTACTCATCCAACCTCTTCTCGTAGCTGTAGCTGCAGTCAAGAGCCCCTCTGCACCGAAGCGTGTTGGGGGTTCGGACTTTTTTGCAATCACTACCGACACCTCTCCACTCACCATTGCAATCAGGATGGGGCAGGACGAAAGCAGAAGCCCAATGCTGAACCTCCGATACGTCTCAACCACCTACGCCCGAAAACCCGTCCTGGAGATACGCGCTTCGATCGAAGGGGACGAGAAAAAGTCTCTGGAGAAACAGCCGGTGTCGACCATCATCAAGGCCGTGACCTCCGATTACGCAAAGATTAAACTCGATCAAATGCCTTATGTCATCTACCAGGACTACCAGCTATGGGAGCTGGTCCGTTCATACGCATCAGAGTCGGTCAAGCTCAGAGGCAGGCCCGGTGCATTTTCAGTCACTCCCAAGGATGAGTGGTGGTTAGACTATAAGAACACGGATGCCTTCAAGACCATATCTCAAGCGTTTATACCTAGATATATCGCAGAGATCAGGGTTGAGGTGACCAAGAAAAGCTCATTCAAACAATTCAGAACAATATTTATTCTCCAGAAGAAATAAGTTTCATAATAATATTCTTAACCAGCTGATATACTGTTATGTTGCTAACTAAATTGCATTTGATCCAAGTCATATTGAGAAGAGTATTATGGCGAGAATGGTTATGAGAAATTGAGAATCCGACTCACTTCATACGGGATTGCTTCCTGATGAATAAGCATGGGACTTGCATGCCTGTTGACGAGATCATTGCCGACGACTAACGACTCTTGTGTTGATTCGGCACAGGCAGAGGGCTGTGCCCCGGGCAACAACTGGCCGAAACCTCATTGGTAGGTACGTCCTTGATTTGTCTTGTTAAAGTGTGAATGCTAACGATTCCCCCGGCTTTTAAACATGGCTAAGATGGTCTGGAGCTTTGACCTCTCTTCGAGTTCAGATAATGTCAATGTCAATATCCGTACTTCGTGCAGTCATGGGTTGTCGTACGGTCATATGATGTTATTATTCCAACAAATCTTTTTTGGGCTTGAAGCACTGTTTGGCTTCCCGAGCGCACGACAGCCAGAAAGAAGCCCTGCCAAGGCGCGGACACTGTGCTGGTGTTGGAATATGCTTTTTCTTCCTCTCCTTCGTTTCTTCTTCTCCTCCTTCTCCTCCTTCTTTCTGCTTCTCCTATTTCCCGTGCGCTAGACCGTCCCCCCCTCGACCGTTGTTGGCCCGAGGAAACGCCACCGATGCAGCCTAGACTGGATCAGGGCCGCCGCATTCTCGTCTGGGAGCGCGGGACGAAACATGAGCAATTTTCTTCTTTTGGGCGTTTTCCTGTGCGAGGAAACATCAGATGGGGGTGAGAGAGGCGTATTGTTGCGCCTTTCGCTTTTGTCCGTGAGCGCACGCCTGTGTTGTGTGTGTGCCCCCCCCGCCAAGATGGGCAGTGCCTGGAACCCCTCGATCGGCATCACGGAAGTCGTCACGCATGTACGCAATCCCGCGCGGAGTCGGCCGGTTTGGGTTGTCACCATGGCCCGCAGATTTAGAGCATTGGCGGGGAGAGGGGGGGGGGGGGGGGGTCGAGGCGAACGAACATCTTTACAGATCCGGAACCCGCTACACGGGCGATCTCGAGAGAAGGACAAGAAAAACCCGAAGCTTAAATTCTCCTTGTGAAAGCAAGGGGGAGGGGGACCGGCCCATTGGACCTGCAGCTGTGGTTCCCTCCTCGAATTCCTGCTTCTATTTCAGCGTGGGGGGAATACGTAAGCTTCCAGCTCTTGGCGACATGACATCTCAACGTCTCGCAGAGAGGGCGGAAGAGGAGGCGTAAATGTACAGGTTGGGTAGGTATCTGGGCCCCCCCCGCCCATCCCTGGGGCGCGTCAGCCAGCGAGGCTCAGTCCGGGATGATGTGCAGATCCCTGCTTGCAGGCCGCCGGACCAGGGGGGGATAGCTGAACTGGATTCGTAGTTCCCGCCTTGGGCTTCAAGTGGCCGGAGGCCGTCTGTCGTTTCTCAACGTGCGGATTGCCACGAGCAGAGCGGCGAGCCGGAAGGGATGCGGCGACCAACCACCGCCAACTCATCAGAGGTTGGATGGTGATGCGCGGGTGCCTGATTCGACACCTTTGCCCATGTCTGTCGGTCTGTCGGTCGGTCCGTCTGCACTGAATGAAATGTCAACCAGGTACGGATGTTCGTCCTGTGCAGTAATGTATGTGGCCTGTAGGTAGGTGACTAGGTATGTGCCCGCCCCCGTACGAGTCGCGGGCACTCACCCAACCCTCGGTGCTCCAGTGCGAACGAAGTAGGTATGTGTTACAGACTGCAGTAAGAGACATAGAGTTCTTCGTGGCACGGTCGAAACGGCATTGGCAGGGGAGAGCAAAAGCGGGAGGCGATCTAAGCCCTGGCGGCGGGCATGGCATGTCGACATGTCCTCACGCGCGAGCGAGCGGCCATTCTTTGATTGCCGTGTACACACACACGACATACACGGACAGATGACAGTGGTTGTATGTACCGCGTCAGAGGTGTGGGAAAAAAAGGTTTGAGGAGCTGTGTAGGTACCTCAGTACAGAGCAGGAGAGATTCGCGAGATCCCTGTGGTTCAGCTCGCGGATCCCTGCTGGAGGGGGAGCCCACGGCGAATAAACCCTGCCGGAATAGAGTGACAGCCTGACAGGCGAGGACAAGCTCGCATCTGCTGCGTTTGACGTCCTGGGGTTCCCTGGTGATGTTGGACCGATGGCGTCGCGATGAAGAAGGGCTGATGAGAGCCTAGGGGCGAGAAGGGGGGAGAAGTCAAAAAACTAATAAAATTAATCAAGCTAAAAAATCACATGGCCCAGTTACACACACCAGCCTCCCGAATTTCTCGTGGATGCAAATGGAATGAACGAATGCATGGTGCGGCCCAACCTGGAGTGCTGGACCATGATGGATAGATGGCATGGTTGTCCAAGTGCTTGATTTGATGGATCATTCTACGAATACTTACTTGTCAAACTGAGGTGCGGGTGTCCGTCCCGTCCGTCGCAGACCAGAGGCAGAGTAAGCCAAGCCAGCCGGTTCTGGGTTTCCTTGGTTCCTGGGGATTGACTGACGACCGACGACTGACGACTGACGACAAGGTTGAATGAAATAAATGCCTTGCATTCATTCATGTTTCCCCAGCCACAGCATATTCTCCGAATCCAGAACATCCATCAGTGGGGGGGCCTGGCCGTGTTGTGTTGTGTTGTGTCGCACCTCATTCGCCCAGCCACCCACACGCGCGGCCCTGGGACCGCCCCTGCACACACCGCGCAGCGCAGCACAGCACAGTGTGCCCTGGCCCAGCCGAACCCCTCCCCCCCGTCGAGGTCGTCGCTTCGCTAGCGCGCAGCCCCGTCGAACACCCACCCCACCCAGCCAAACGCAGGGCGCAGAGGAGCTAGGCTGGGAAGGTCATGTAGGTACGGCAACGCAACAGGGCTTTGCCTGCCAAGGTAGGTACACTACTTCGTACCTATCTAGGTAGCTATCTACGGAGTACGTACCTAGGTAGGCTGGTAAGGAAGGCACTTCAAACAAGTGCCTGCCCCCTCCCTCTCCAATCCGATCCAATCCAATCCGTACCTACCTACCTGGGCATCACAGACCAAGGTAGACAAGACTGGCTCTGCTATCTGAGATCAATCTTGCTCTTTTCCTCCTCCTCCTCCTCCATCTTGTTTCCACCTCTGCCAGCCAGCTCATACCTGGTCAGTTGGTCTCAACAAACAGGATCAGGGCAAGAGAGGGAGCTCTTACAGCCTTTTGTTTCTTACTGGCTCTGCCTGGCCAGGTTAGGTACCTTAGCTCCCCCCACCTCCCCTCCAATTGGCATCCTGTGCATGCATGTATGCATGGCATGCCGCCCAACGCCAAAATACGGTCCTGAGCCGACAGACATCATTCATCATACCTACGGATACACTACCTGCGGATACACACCTACACTACACGCCCGCGCGGCGCCGCACGCACGCACTCACTTGGCCGTGTTTCTCCCACACTACACCACACAACGCAACGCAACGCTCTCTCTCTCTTCTCTCTACACACTCCCTCCTCCTTCTCTTCCACCTCTTCTGCCTTCACCACCTCCTTCTCCTCTACATCGCCGCCGTTGCCATTCATTCCACGCCTTCAGCGTTGACTCGCCCGGCTCTGCTCTGTTTTCCTCTCCTTCCCCTCATCGTCATTCGTCATTCCGCCTTTGTGCTAGCACTTCTCTCGGTGCGCCCCGCCATCGTCTGCTTTTTCCTCGACCTCTCATTGTTTTGATACCCGTCTTCAAGAAACCCCGCCTCTTGTAAACAGCTCCCGACTTCGCCTATTCATTCTCCCTCGCTCTGTGGCTCATCCGAAGCCCTTGCTTCATTTCATGCGTTTTCTTCGACTCTACAAAATCCCGGCGCCATTGGTCCACTGAAGACGAGAGCACCGCTCGCTCTCTCACACTCTCACACACAGACAGCGGCAGCCAACAATCATAGGTAGCAACAACAAACAACAGCCGCGGCCATGGCTACCCTCAAATCCAAAACCCACCCTCTCAATGGGATGCACACGGCCGGAATCTTTGCCGACCCCAGCATCGACGGCCCTTTGATCGGAACTCTGGTCGCCATCGTCGACCGCGCCAAAAACTTGCCCAACCGCAAGACCATTGGAAAGCAGGACCCCTACTGCGCCGCCCGACTCGGCAAGGAAGCCAAGAGGACCACGACGGACATTCGCGGAGGCCAGACTCCAAGATGGTAACCCTCCCCTCCCCTCCCCTCCCCGAAGCTTCACTCGTGTGCTAACGTCCATCTCCTCAGGGATCAGGAGCTTCGCTTCCCCGTCCACGACTCGCCAGATTACTACCAGCTCAAGGTGTCCATCTTCCATGACGATAAGAAAACAGACCTCATCGGAGAGACGTGGATCGACCTGAGAGACATCATTGTGCCTGGCGGGGGCCAAAACGACATCTGGCGCAACTTGATGTTCAAGGGCAAGTACGCCGGCGAAGTGCGCATGGAGATTACATACTACGATCAACGCCCGAAACCCGAGAAGCCCGTTGCCAAGCCCAAGCCCGTCGAGGGAGACCCTACCGACCACTACGGCACCATCCCCCGGAAGCAGATCAAGCGCCGACCGCTGCCATCCGATCCCTTCACTGGCGAGGCTCCCGCCGCCCCCTCTCCCGATCAAGCCCCGACCCCGCCCCGCACTGGCGGTCCCAGAGGTCCCAAGGAGATGAACACTCCTACGCCCCCGACCCCGGATGCAAGTCTCTCGGGCTCGCGCCCCATGCCAAAGGGACCGAAGCAGTTACAGCCGGCCCAGATACCAACACAATCGCCCTTGCAGGCCATTGAGTACACCACCAACTCTGCTCCCATGGCCCAGCCCAGCCAGCAAGACTGGCCTGCGCAGTCGCCTGAGACTGCTCCGCTGCAGCACTCGACAGAAGTGACACCACAGCGCACGCCGAGACACGACCGTTACGACAGTCCCGCCTCTCAGTACGACGACAGGGACTACAGTCCGAGATACTCATCTCAGGAAATCGTCAACCAGGCTCACTACCGCCAGGGTGCCGAGCCACCGCGCGATATGCTTTATCTGGAGGACCAGCGGCAACCACCGCCCGTCGACGATGATCGCCCACCACCTCCGCCCGCTCATAGAAGCCGCGGAAACTCTCAGGACATGGTCGTGAGGGCCGCCGCCTACGACACTCCTCCCAAGTCGGCAAATGCCATGAGGCAAGATGTTCTCCGAAATGAGGCTCATCGCATGTCCTTTTCCTCGGCAGCGTACCCTGGGAGGCCCACCTACCGTGGTTTCGATTCGGCACCTGCCGTTACCAACGCGCTTCCCGCGCCCGAGGACCACCACGAGCCGTCGCCCACGAGGCATCACTCTTACGATGCTCATGCAGAGTACAGATCAATGCAGCCCACGGTTGAAGACGTGCCCGAGTTGCCCAACACTTCTGCGAACCCTCACCCACGAAGGATCTCGCGTGCGCCTCCATACGAAGAGACGGGTTACGGCCAGGAACATGACCAGCTTCCGCCACAGCCACCACCTCAGCAGTTCCAGCAACAACAGCTCCAGCAGCAGCAGCAGCAACATCAGCAACAGCAACAGCTTCAGCTTCAGCTTCAGCATCAGCATCAGCAGCAGCAACAGCAGCAACAGCAGCATCAGCATCAGCATCAACATCAGCAACATCAGCAACATCAGCAACATCAGCAGCTTCAGCAGCTTCAGCATCAGCAGCAGCAACATCAGCATCAACAGCATCAACACCAGCAGCAGCAAGCGATGCAGTTATCTCAGCGCCGCAACTCGTACACACCCCAATATGACGAGATGGGATATGATCAAGGTTACGACAAAGTGCCTAGTCCTGCGCCCCTGAACATCGGTGGCAGGGGAAGTGCAGGCTCCTCTCGTCAAAGAGGCGCCTCGCCGCAGCCCGGCTACGGGCGAGGGGACGAGATGTCTCATGCGGGCCGATACAGCACGTCTCCTCACCCAGAATACCAGCCGAGAGGAGACGAATTGGTATTCGCGGGCCGAGGCGGTGCTTCCCCCGGACGTTACAGCACATCCCCTCAGCCTGAAAATCAACAAGATTACCAGCCCAGAGGTGATGAGCTGGTTCTTGCTAGCAGAGGAAACGTGTCGCCGGGCCATTACAGCACTTCCCCGCAGCCGTACGTGAGGGGGGACGAAATGGCTCGCCGCCAGCAAGTCTCTCCTATTGCGACCCGGGACTTCGCTCCTAGCCCGATGGAGGGATCGCCGTACCACTCGCACTCTCGCAGCCAGAACCAATTCACTTCGCAGCGGTCTGAGCTGGGAGGTACAGAGGTCACGGCTCATAACATACCCGCTGTACCGGCTTCGTTGGTGCCGGGAGCCGACCCGACAATCTCGCAGGAGGTTTCGGATCGCATCTACGACGAGAGACGTCAACAGCGGCGCTATACTGATCAGGGTACGGTGATCCCGCATCGCGGGAGACAGCAGAGCGAGCCCATCGGATACGACGGCAGTTACACGAACCAGACGTACGTCCCGCCAGGGTACAACCCCCGGGCGTCGGCGTACGGCGCGCCTCCCCCCGACATGAACAGAGGACGAGGACCCTCGCCGAACCCGATGAGGGGACGGGGCGCTTCTCCCAACCCCATGATGGCCCGGGGCGCTTCTCCCAATCCCATGACGGCGCGGGATGTTTCGCCCAACCCCATGAGAAGAGGTACTTCGCCTCAGCCCCCTCCCCAGCACATGAGGCCGCGAGGCATCTCGCCGAATCCTCACACACAGCACACGATCAAGCGGAAGTCTGTTAGTCCAGCGCCGCCTCCAACTGAGCATCGCAGGTTGTCCGGCATCCCCTTTGGCCCGGATTCATACGACATGCTCAATCCGGCAGTGTCGACCACCAACAGCGACATCTCGAGGCCCGACCCCGACGAGAAGATCATCACCCATGACGGACGTGAAATCGACCCGTCAGATCATCTGCCCATGGACACGTGGGCCCCGGAGCCGGAACCAAAGGGTCCCAAGACGCCGGTCTCTGCGTCCACCCGATCAAGGGCGTCTACTGCAGGCGCTCAGCCCCTGCCTACGAGCGGCCGTCGGCAGCTCCGCATCGCAGGCCGGCCCCAGTCTCAAGCCTCGCCAGTGACGTATAGCTCGGACCCGTACCACGTCCCGGGCACTCCGCCGAACATGAGCAGCGGTGGTCGAAACCGGCTGCAGAAGAAGACGCAGCGCATGTCTGCTCTCCCGTCGACATCGCCTGCGGGATCCAGCCCTCTGGCCCCCATCTCATCGCACAACTACCAGGACAACGGTAGCGACTTCACGCCGCCACGCCTGCCGAGGGCGAGCACATGGGACTACCCCAGCGAGAACCACGCGCCGCAGTACGGCAGCTCTCCCGGAGGAAACTACGGCGGCGGTGCACCCCCGATCCCGGCCAAGGTCCCCTTGCCCATGATGAGCGGCGCGAACGGAGACAACGAGTGGGCGCTGATGCAGGAAATGAGCCGCATCGACATAGGTGCCGGGCGCTCCAGGCGTCATCGGCACCACTGAGCAACGACGTGTGGTTGACGGCGTTGACGAGAGAATCGTCTTGTACTTGTACTATATAATGGTTACGGGGGCTATGTTTTTTGAGATGGAACGATGCTTACTTGAGTGAAGGAACTGAAAAATACGGCTTGGGTTAATGGAGCTGGACGGACTGGTAATGCTACAGGCAGCCGGAAATTGACTTGTTTGCATTCGGCACGTTCGATATCGTGTGTGCGAAGCCCATCGTCCGTACATTCACGATTGCCGGTGCGAGAATCAAGTGATGGACCCAAAACCTCAATAAGCTTGCTCAGGAGTGCACACCCAACCCGGCGTTTGCGCTTGTCAACAGAGCCACGTCGTGTCATTGGGACGGAAAGGACCATCTGTCGGCAACTTGCGCCGGAAGAAGTATTGACTCAATTAGGCATGTGTTCAATTTAGGTATATTGTATGGGTGGGAAGGCGGTCCCCTTCCTCGGGAATCCATGTCTGTACTCGTCTAGTCTTGCCGCCAGCTTCGGCTTCACCTTCTGGGAGGAAGCGTCAGCCACAATCATGATTGTACTTGCTTGGTACGGATATATAGGCGGGCCAAAAAAAAAAAAAAGAAAAAGAAAAAAAGCTGTCGCGCCCTTCGTTTGACAAGCACGGCGCAACTTCCTGCTTTCCTTTCCCTTTATTGGCGAAGCAATAAAAGGGCACGTGGCTCTGCTCAAAGCCCCTTCTTTTCGTTCCCTCATCCTTTCCCGTCTGAAGTACGCTTTTCACATTATCCAACCCAACTTCCTAGCGTTCATGTCGGAATGGGGTCCAAGACGCCCGAAGAACAGATTCCTGGAGGCAATGGTATGCATTGTTGACTCGTTTCCACTTGCAACGCATAATACTTATCAGTAACAGGTGGTCCGCTCTCGGCCGGCCCCTCCTCCGCCGGCGGCGAGCCGCGTGGCGCGCACCTCTCCCGCGATGGGGATTGTAGCCTTGGAGACCAGGGCGACGACGACGATGACGCTGACGAAGACGATGTTAGCTCCAGACCGTTGACGACGACAGCTGGTGACGGACCCAAGAAAAAGAACAAGAAGAACAGGAAGAAGAAGAAAAGGAAGCTTGCTGCTGCCAAGGAGCAGTCGTCGCCCCCGAGGGTGCCGCTGTGCGACCTCTTCCCGTCAGGAGAATACCCCGCCGGCGAGGATCTCGCCTACGACAGAATCCCTCGATTGGACGCGAACACGGCCCGCACGACGGCCGCGGAGCTGCGGTACCAGAGCCGCAAGCACCTCGAAGACCCCGCGCTCCTTAACGACTACCGCAAGGCCGCCGAAGTGCATCGCCAGGTCCGGCACTGGGTCCAGGAGGCCGTCCAGCCCGGTTGGACGCTCCTCGACATCGCTACCGGCATTGAGGACGGCGTGCGCTCACTCCTGGCCAATCAGGGGATCGACCCCGGCGACAACTTGAGGTCCGGGATGGGGTTTCCGACGGGGTTGTGCCTCAACAACGAGACGGCGCACTACACGCCGAACCCCGGGCAGCGGGACGTCGTTCTGCAGTACGGGGACGTTATGAAGGTCGACTACGGCGTGCAGGTCAATGGGTGGATCGTCGACAGCGCCTTCACCATGAGCTTCGACCCTGCGTACGACAATCTCCTGGCAGCGGCCCGGGACGCGACGAACTCGGGGATCAAGGTAAGACACGTTTCTCAAGAGTCGCAAAGATGTGCGACAACTGACAGCATCTCAGGCCGCCGGCATCGACGTCCGCATCTGCGACGTTAGCGCCGAGATCCAGGAGGCCATGGAGAGCTATGAGGTTGAGATCCGCGGCAAGACGTACCCAGTCAGGGCGGTACGCAACATCTGCGCCCACGACATCAAGCGCTACCGTATCCACGGCGGCAAGTCGATCCCCTTCATACGGAACAACGACCAGACTAAAATGGAGGAGGGCGAGATCTTCGCCATTGAGACGTTCGGCACAACCGGCCGCGGCAAGTTGTACGACGACGTGAGTACCCTTGCCCCACTTCCATCAACAATGCACCGGATATGGAATCGAAGCGGCTGAATTGCGATTGATAGGTCGGTGTCTACGGATACGGACTCCGAGACGACGCCCCCGCGCAAGTGAGGCTGCCCTTCGCCTCCGCGAACCGGCTGTATAAGACGATCAAGGAGCAATTCGGAAGCATCGTCTTCTGCCGTCGCTACCTCGACCGTCTTGGTCTGGATCGGTACTTAGCTGGGGTAAGTATTCCTTCTCCCATCTCAGCGTAATTTTCGAGGGAAGGCGGCACCGTACTGATGGGTTGGTCCACGACAGCTCAGCTGCCTGGTCTCGCATGGCGTCCTCGAGTCATACGCGCCGCTCGCGGACATCAAAGGATCCTACACCTCGCAGTTTGAGCACGTAAGTGTGGTCATCGACACAGGTTTCTATAGAGAACCGAGGAATGCACAGCTGACATTTCCTAGACGATCTTGCTGCGAGAGTCCAGCAAAGAAATCGTGAGCCGGGGAAGTGACTACTGATCAGGGGAGAGGACGAGAAGAATCATTCAGATGAGAGATCATCTTCGCTTCTTTGCTTGGATGCAGTATACGGCTTGCAACCTCGGTTTTTGAAATCCAGAGGCGTGTTCAACACCGCCTGCGTAAAGATGCTTCATTGAAACAAGGAGAACAGCTTCAACGCTGCCTTTGCCCGACGTGGGCCCATGGACTACATTCGTTCTAACAAGTCATTAATTTATTCTATCCGGAAAGTCATCCTTGTTGCTAAAATGTGGTTCAGCGATGAGACGTGCACGAGTGGGACTTGCGCGTTTTCCCTGTCGGGGGCAGACCTGTTATCCAAGTAACGGAGACTGCATTTAATGTGGTCTCGCCTTTATCCCAGTGCATTAACTTGGTAAGTTACCATATCATGGATGAAAAGCCTTTTAGGCCCTCAAGCATTGGATCTTCAACTGTTGTGTTTTAGAAGTGGGAGACATTGGGGGACCGAAGATCGCCGATGTAACCCGTGTAAGTCCAAGCCAGGTCGGAAACATTTCGCTGACTTTTTGTTTCGGACGGAATCGCTTATAAACCCCATCGTCCCCCAAGCCTTGACTTCTGATAGTAAACCCTGCCATGCAAGCTCATTCCATGAAAGTCGTCCATAGACGCTGAAAGCCTTGGAAGTTTCGAGTTCTCGCCTCGCAACTCATAAACACCATTCCATCTCCCCACCGTTCCGGTCCAAGTCCTCCGACGGTGCATCATGACGTCCATCCCTTCCAAGACCCTGGAGGTCTCGCCCGGGATAACGTACATGTACTTTCACTCCCGCGCGGCGCGGGCGGACCTCCCGACCCTCCTCTTCCTCCACGGCTTCCCCTCGACGGCGGCCGACTTCCGCCCGCAGCTCGAGCACTTCGCCGCCCGGGGCTGCGGCGTCCTCGCGCCCGACCTACTGGGCTACGGCGGAACCTCGAAGCCGACCGACCCGGGCGCGTACACCTGGCGGGCCATGGCGGGCCACGTCGCCGCCCTCCTCGACGCAGAGGGCCTTGTTGCCGGCGGCGGCACGGCGCCCGTGGTCGTCGGCATCGGGCACGACCTGGGATCCTGGTTCCTGAGCCGTCTGTGCCACCTGCTGCGGCCGCCGGCCCGGCTCGCGGGGCTGGCGTTCCTGTGCGTCGGGTACGTGCCGCCGGGCGGCGGGCCGTTCGACGTCGAGGCCATCAACCGCGCGTCGGCGGCGGCGTCCGCCGACGGGGGGGAGCGGTTCCGGTACTGGGACTTCTTCACGAGCGACGAGGCCCCGGCGCTGATGGGGCGGGAGACCGAGGCCGCGGTGTCGCTGATGCACGCGGCGCCGCCGGGCCTGATGGCGGCGAACCTGGGGCCGCGGGGCCGGGCGAGGGAGTGGGTGGCCGCGGGCCGGGTGGCGCCGGCGCACTCGTTCGGCGGCGGCAGTGGCGGGGACGACGACGAGCGGTCGTCGTCGCGGAACGCCTATTTCCGGGAAAAGGTCGCGGCGTTCCGGGAGGGCGGGTGGACGGGGCCGACGAACTGGTACCGGGCGCTGCGGGACAACCTCTCGCTCGGGGACGAGGAGGGGATGGCGGGGGAGCTTGAGGTACCCGTGCTCGTCGTGGGGTGCGGCCGGGACGAGATGACGGCGGCCGGGCCGCAGGACGAGGCGACGAGGCCGTGGGCGCGGGCCGGGTACCGGTTCGAGGTGCTCGACGCGGGGCACTGGGTCATGCTCGAGGACGCGGCGGGGACGAACCGGCTGCTGGAGGAGTTCGTGGACGGTCTTTCTTGACTGTTTTTTCCCTCTTGGGATGGGGGAGGAGGGTTAGTTTGCTAATAGCTAATGCTAGGATCGTGATGTTACTGATGAGGCCCCGCCGTTGGTCCGGAACGTGGTGCCGTTAACGAATACGCGTATTGCCTTTGGTTCAAGAAAAACCGAGTATATCAAAGACTGAAGACGGGGGATGATATCAAACCCCGACTGGACAACGTGGTGATCAACAGACTCTCGGGCCCATTGCCCGTCCGGCCATGCTGATATAGCCGCAATCATCAGGCGAGGGGCGAACCTGGCACGCCGCCGTGCTCTCGCCGAATCCCTTTAAACCCGACCGGTCTGTGCGGGTATTCTGTCCTTCTCATAACTGCCACAAGCCCCGTAGGAGTAGTCAGTCAGCTCAGTATAAACACGTGTTTACTTATATGTTCTATAAGTATACAACTGTCACAAGAACCTCGTTCTCAAGACAGACGTGCTTGAGGCTCTTTTGCGAAAGAGAGCCGCCTGGAAGATGGAAGCCGATTCAGCACAAGGAACACCGGCTGCAGCTGAGCGATAGCTAGGAATATGATGAAGGGTGTCAGGGTACTCGGGTAGTGTGCTATGCCCGTCCATAGGCATTATGCCCAAAATAATAATCAATGCTGGCACTTCGTGCCAGCACCGCACCACACATACACTTATTGAGGCAATTTCCCGATTACCCTCACAGGGGGTCACCAGGCTCCCCTCATACATATTCTCAGCCGCCGAAGGGGACTTAGCTCTACCCCCTCTTTGGCTGCAGTAGGTCTCTCGATATATAGGCCTCCAGGTTTGGCCGTCAGATAAAGCACCCCTCTTTCCTTGGCAGGAATGCAGGATCAAGGGTGCTACTATAATTCACAGGTTTAATTCCCAATCAATCAGAAGAAACCGTCTTATCGCTGCTGACGCACAGCGCCGAGCAACACCAGCCTGAGCCAATCAGTGGATTTCGTTATATCATGGCCGAGTGATGGCGTCTGTTGGGTCGTGGGACCTTATCCTACCATAAAGACGGCAAGGTAATGTAAAACTTGGTGTCCCACCGAGCTGTCATCTTGGAACCAGCATCACACCCCCAACAATCCAAAGACACAACCGATATCATGGATCCAGTTTCGGCTGTAGGGCTGGCGTCAAGCATACTGACATTCCTCGACATCGGTTACAAGGTCGTCAGCGGAATACTGGAAACTGCCGACAAAGGACAAACTTCGATGACCGAGAACATGAGTTCTGTAGTCGGCGATCTGCACAACGCCGTCGCCGCCTTTAGCAGCCCTGTGTTATCAACTGCCTCAGAAAACGAGCAGGCGCTTGGCGAGATTTCAGTCAAATGTCGAGCGTTATCCACAGAACTATTGGACCTTCTCGAGACCTTAAAGGTCAGCCAGCCCGGCATGTCTTGGGACGCAGTACGAGTCACACTTCGAAGGATCCGCAAGACACCCAAGGTGCAAGAACTGCAGTCATATCTGGTAGAGTATCGTTCGCAGATTTTACTGCGCTTGATCTCTATCCTCGGGTGAGGATCCGCTGTCCGCTTGACTGCAGAATATCAGTAGTTCCTTGACTGACGATTTGAAACGGAAGCGACCGCCAGCTTGCAACCCAGGTGCAACTCAGCAACTCCTTTGGCAGCTTTAGATCCGACCTCAACAACGTCAGGGACGCGCTGGAGGATGTCCGTCACGAGGTTCTCGGGAGATTAGAGCAGACCCTACAAAATACGCATTCGACGCCTGGGGCGCAGCCGGGCAACGACCCTTACGCTCCAGAACGCAGCCGTCTCCTTGCGGAGCAACACGATTTGGTACGACAAATACGCGACGTTTTGGATGGTTTAACGTCGACGCAATCGGGGAAAACCCCTGAAATGCATATTCTGGAACAAGTTTATTTTCCCGCGATGTTTGAGCGGGAAGACACACTGAAGCAAGCAGACGAGTCAACCTTCAGGTGGTTTGTCGAGGGGTTGCCAGCAGTTGAAAGTGAAAAAGGCAGCGGAACCGAATCCGATAAGCCTGTGCAAGAAGCCGCCGACGGACACTCAATCAAATCACACGCCTATGCAACAAGAGCCGAGGCGTCCTCTCGTTTCACACGCTGGCTTCGCTCCGAAAGTGGTATATTCCATATCTCTGGCAAGGCTGGGTCGGGGAAATCGACTCTCATGAAACTCATCGTGTCCACCGGGCGCACGCACGATCTCGTGAAAGAATGGGCCGGGCAGAGCCGATTGCTTTTCGCGCGCTTCTATTTCTGGTCCAGCGGTCATCTGCTGCAAAACTCCTTAGAAGGGCTGTATCGCTCAATACTCTTCGAAATCCTCATCCAGCGGCCCGGCCTAGTTCGAGAAGTCTTTCCCGAGGCATACGACATGGTCACTCGGAGCCCCTGGAGCAGCCCTTTCCACGACTACTCCCGTCATTTTGCCGCCAGCGGCTTCAAAAGCGCGTTCGGGCGTCTCCTGCGTCTTCCGTCCGATCCCGCATACCGCTTATGCATCTTCATCGACGGACTGGACGAGTATGGCGCAGACCCGCTCTCGGGCGAACTGCCCGAGTCTCAGCGTGAGGAGCTCGCAGGTTTCCTTTCACAATGGTCGAGCCAGGGCAACGTCAAGATCTTGGTCAGTTCCCGCCCCCACGAAGAGTTCTTGGTCACCTTTCCGGAAGATAAGCGGATCCATCTGCACCATTTGACCTTGAGCGACATGATCAAGTTTGGCAACCACCTATTCGAACGGCACCGAGTATTCAAGACTCACGGAGTCCAAGAGTACTACAGGCCCTTGGTTGAGCGGGTGGCCAAAGCTTCTGATGGGGTCTTCCTATGGACAGGACTGACGATTCAGAGTCTGTTACGTTCCGTCAGCCGACGCGACAAGCTTGAGGCGCTGGAGAAGCAGCTGGACGAAACTCCTTCCGAGCTCCACAAGCTATACGATAAGATGTTCCAATCGATTGATGGACTAGATCAGGACAGAGCAATGAAAATGATGCTGCTCGTTGCTCAGGAGCAGAAGTGCCTCGGCAAACTGAGCCATCCTCGAGGAATCAATGCCATGGCTATCTATTGGCTGGATGATTTGGAAGACCCTGATTTCCCAGCCAACCAGCCGTTCACACTGTGGGATGATGCAAAAATCGAGGATCAGCGCCAGTTTGCAGTGTCTCAGGTCGATGGCTATACGAAAGGGTTGCTTGAAGTCGTGTCCCATAAGCCCGATATGTTTGGACCATACCCAGAGCCTCCACATATGCGACATACCGTTAAGTTCTTCCATAGAACGGCTTCAGACTATGTCTGCTCAAGCAGTCTTGCACGCCAGGTGTTATCTTCTTCCCCAAAGTTGTTCACGCTGGAGTATTACATCCGACTTGCTTTAGCAGAGCTTCATTTTGGCTCCCTCAGAAATCCTGATATCCCACGCAGAAAGCGAATAATATTTGGCAGATGGCCACAATTCGAGAGATACCCAGAGCTTTTAAAGAAGTACATCTCTACCCAAAAACCTCTCATTTCTTTGATTGAAGCATACAAACTCGCTTTTGAACAACAGGCAAAGTACTTGGCATGGAGACGATTCTGGATAAATCTGAGTCATTTTGGACATCTGCCTCAGTTGCATCCGTCGACATCTTTCGACCATTGGATGGCCCATGATGTCCGGGAAGCGTACGTTGTCGAGTACCTTGCAGAAAAAGGAAAAACTTTTCCATCTCTTCTCCATCCGAGAGTTGATCTTTCTTTGCTTCTTTCGGCTGCATGCAGTAATCCATCAGAAAAAAGCGATTATTATTCCCCAGTACCTTTAGTAAGGACACTTCTAGAGCTTGGGGCAAATCCACTCGATCTGGTATATCAGAAGATAGGCATGGACCTGGCAAAAGATGTCCATGTTGCTATCAATGTTTGGCAAGCATGGTGTATCTATTACATCTCCTTCATCATTGATAGAATGGCTCTTGATGTAAGTGCGCAGTATGCAACAACGCAATGAAAACTATTAACTTTCTCTAGCTGAAGGACTTCCCTGTTTTACACGAAATCCTAGAGCTCTTCCTTGAAAGAGGCGTTGACGCTGACTGTGTTATCCTGTTACGGGACAGATTTCGCCCAAGAACGACCTTCCAGGAAGAGAAGGAGGAGAATAAGAAGAAGCAAAAGGGAGTTGAAGAGGAGGTAGAGGAAGAGCAAGTATTAAACGTCAAGCTGCTTACTATAAAGGTAAGAGCTAGAAGAACGGCAGCTTGGCTAGAGACCTATCACAAACGCTCCATGTCTGCTTACGCGATTACGCTGAAAGACTTCGTTCGGGAAGTCAACCCTCCTAACTATGAACGACTCAACCAGCTTTTAGAACGGAACTCACGAACACGTCCTGTCATTGACTATCAAGAGATCGATGCAGAACTAGCCGCGGAACATTCAGTTAACTTCTCAAAACCTTCAGTCGGGCCTTTTTCTTTGGAGAAAGTGGAGGATGGACGCAGGCTAGTGGTACAATGGGTACGGTGGAATGATGCTGAAATTCCTGGTTCCCTTTGTATCCGGACGTATTAGTTGAGCGGTACGAATTTCTTCTTTCATATAACAAAGAATGTATTCCTTGTGTAGCACTTAGTGACTTTGGAACATGCCATACTGGTACAGACAGGTAAATGGTCATGTACTATCTGGAAGCAGCTCGCTTGGCCACCCAAAGTGTGGTCGCCTGGCCGCAAAGGAAGTAAATAAGCTAGGTTGTGGTTCCATATCCCTTCCGCAGGGCAGCTAATAGTCACAACCTTCATCTCGATACATAATAACCTAATGAACTATTATCACTTGATTAATAATAATTATCAACAGCCTAATTACCTAGTACAACTCTAACATATGCACCTATATAACTTGGGAATAAACACACTATAAACAGCTGGTGTGGTTTTAACTACAGGCCTCTGTATTAGGTACTCGGCGGACAAGGCTTCTTAAAAAAAGAACATATAACACCAGGTATTCACTAGGCATCACCGACCTAACTACTAATCTGCACTCACTGGCATCATCTAAATGAGTCCGTCTGGCGAGGAAGACCATGTTTCTATTGGCTGGGTAAACCAATACATTTTCCACCCGCTAGGTCTAGATCCTATAAACATGGGCCATCATAGCAGGTGGTTGATGTTTTTGTTGTTGTTGTCAAAAGTAAAGGTCTGCGTCCAGTCAAAGCCGATGTCGATGTCGACGTCGGCCATGGACGACCAATCGCCGCCGAGCTCTCCCTCCAGACAGCCAGGAAAGTGGACGACGTCGAAGGCGTTCGCGCTAAACTCGACAGTCCCAAAGGGGGGAGGCGCCGGCTGCTGCTGCTGCTGCTGCTGCTGGGAGCCCCTGTTCCATGCGTCCAGGTCGGCCGTCTCCCAGCCCCGCGACAGGGCAATGGTGATCTTGCCAAAGTACGGCAGGACGACGTCGTACCTATCTGGGCCGGCGTAGGCGCCGCGCGCCGCCTGCGTGAGGAGGCCTAGCACCTCGGCGGCCTGGCCGGCGACTTTGCACCGCATCAGGCTCGCCGTGCGCCGCAGGCTCGCCGTAAGCGCCTCGACGAGGCGCCAGTCCTCGTCCCCGTTTCCCCCGTCGTCCGGCCTTCCCCCAGACCCAGGCGACAGCAGGCGGATCATCAGCGTGATGCCGGCGCCAAAGGCCTGAAACTCGAGCGTCTCGCATATCAGAAACAGGCCGCCGTTGCCGCAGCCCTTCAGGCCGAGATAGGCGGATATCAGACACCGAGATGCGGAGGCGGCCGACACGCAGCTGGACTCGGACCCGGCGTCGGCACTGAGCATAAAAGGCAGATGTAGCAGCTTGGCGAGGAGGAAGTACTGCACCTTTGTCACCTGCCGGGCGTATAGCTGCGCAAACGGCTGGTCCGCCGGCGGCGGCTCGTGCCACCAGCTGTCGGGCATCAGGGCCCGGCACCCCTCGAGCTCGTGGCCGATCTGCACAGTGGCGGGGTAGCTCGGCTGCGGGCTCTGGTTCCTCGCCACCACGGACGCGGCGAGGTCATACAATCTGAGCTGGAGCGTGCGGAGCGGGTCGGAGCGGCCTCTGCTGCCGTCGTCGTGGGCGCGCTGTCCGGCGCTGGGGGGGACGGTGCTCGGCAGCCCTAGGATCAGCGCGAAGGTGGTGTCGAGGTGACAGATCTCGGTCCAGATGGCTACCTTGCGGTCTTCCTCTCCTCCCCCCCCTCCTCCTTTTTGGTCTAGAGCGCGATGGAGACGCAGGAGCAGCGCCCCGTCGGCCGCGCGGCGCACGGTGAGCCAGGCCTGGCGCGGCCAGCCCATGTTCAGGTAGAGCTTATGCTGGATGAGCCGGGCCTCAATCCCGTGCAGAGTCTCCCCCGTGCCGGCCGACGCCAGCAGACTGTCGGCTGTTCGCATGTATGAGGCGAGAAGAGTCTCCTGTGATAGTTCACACCTTGACAGCTGCAGCGTCTTCGGTGCCTGTTGAATACACAGTGACAGCCAAAACAAGGCCTTGGCCACGATGCATGGGCTGCTGGACCTCAGCATGTGGGACAGAAACAGAGCGGCAAATTCGACTCCGCCGGTCTGGAGGGTGCGCATGGTCGGGGGCAGGGCGCCATACTGCCAGGGTGGCCAAATGGGCCAGTATTGCACTGTCGCTACGAGGACCGTCAACAGATCCTCGTCCTGCAGCATCAGGGACTCAGGCAGATGGACGGCGTCGCTGGCCTCGTTGCCGTTGGTCGAAAGCTCGGAGGAAGCAGACTGCAGTTCTTCCGTCATACCGGCCGCCTTGACCAAGGTAAGCAGCGGTGCGTCCCAGAAGCCAAAGCTGTCGTCTGCCATGTTGGACTCGTCGGGTACGGTAGCGTGGATCGCATTCTCAACATCAGGCATCAACTCCAGCTCGACGCCGACATGGTCTTCCACCTCAGGTGTCGTGGATAGAGCCCCTGGCGTCGGCACCGTGAGCGACGGAGAAGTGCCGGTCTCACTCAGGCTAGCCCATATGTCGCGCACGCTGATTTCAATGTCGGCGAGCCGCTGCTTCAACCGCTCTTCTCCTAGAGACGACAGACCCCCCGACGACCCAATATGTTGCTGCCCTGCTGGCCGCTGAGCATTGCACGGGATGCCGCGCAAGCCACATTGATGGCATGGAGGATGCGCGGCCGGGAAGATGCATCGGACTTTCCGCCTCCGGCACTCAGCACAGCTTCGCGTGCCTAAGCGCATTGGCCTCGGGTGGACCCTGTTGGACATTGCGATGTTGTTTGACTGTACCGGCTTGGCGGCTACAAGGGTCTAAGCAGGTGCGCAACAAGGGGTGGGAGATCTGACGGACTCTCACGAGCTCGAAGCGCACCAGTTCGGACGAGCTCGCACGAAAGCGGGGCTCAGGGAGCTTACGTACATCCCCTCTCGCGCCGATAGGTATGTAAGCTCCAGCCCCTCCCCCGGATTCCACAATCGTTTCGTTCCGTCGAACGCCCGCACACCCCGGTCTCTGGTGGCGCCCCGTCAACCTCCGCCACGGAACAAGCGTGGCCTTCCAGGGCGATGATGTGTTGCCCATCGTACGAGCCCTGACAAATAACTATTTGAGAAGATGAAATAACAACAGCGCTGGGGACGAGGCGAGCCCCACTTTCGTGCGAGCTCGTCCGAACTGATGCGCTTCGTGCGAACCCGTCAAGATATTCCATCCTAAGCTTATCACACACCTTCTTCTTAGGCTCTCGCAGCCGCCGAGCCGATACAGTTAAATAGGAACAAGAGGGCGGGAATCTTCACACCTGAAATCACCAGCACATAGCCACGTCCTTGATCCAACGTTTGCAAATAGGTAGACAATCATTATGGCACCTTCAGACCCCGTACAGAAGTTCGAATCGCTTTTAAGGCAATCCGACTTCATCTTCGCCGTGTGTAAGTCAGTTCCGGCAGGAGATTCGTCGAGCAGCCCTGATATCGTACCCGATTGCGTTTTCACAGCCACTGACCTCCCTCTGTCGCGCTCCAGACTACCGAGGCCATTGGTGCCCGTTCTGCATGGGTTACCTGCGCTCTTTCGCCTCTCTCACAGAGTCCATCGTCGCAGCGGGTGGTGTTCCCGTCATCATTACCGCCGAAGACGCGTCCCACCTCGATGCAGTGCGCAACACGACGGGTTACGACGGGGAAGCCATGTCCGACCCAGACCACCTCTTGGCGACAGAGCTGAAGAAGCGCGGGCTCCTCAATGTCGCAATCACCGAAAAGTCGGGCTATCCTCACGGCTTGGCACAGCCCGCGGTGCTGGTGATGCGACCGGACGGAAGCGTGCTGCAGCAGTGGGCCATTGTCCCCAGCATGGTGGGTTACCGCCCGTCTCGCCTTGGTTCTGTTTCATGCTGCTGGTTTAGCTAACGACATTATATTTTCTTGGGTAGATGAATCTAGGCGGTGCAAAAGACAGGCCGCTAGTCGAGCAAATTTGGGAGAATGTGCAGAGACAGCTCGAGGGTAAGGAGACGGTGCACAAGAAATACACCACGATGGGTGTTCTGTCGCTCTTAACTAAGTAGTCAGCCATTTACATTAGACCACATTCGTCTTTAAGAATGAGTGGAAGGAAGCTTAATGCAAGTTCTTCGATGTCGTAATTGTTGAAGCGGTGAGATCGACAAACGGAGGCGCTTGGCGGCTTGAACCGTGGGGGAGGAAGACCTGCAAAGATATTAGTCAGTCGCTATGAAAGTAATTGGAAGAAAACTGGGAGAAAGAATATCTCTTACCTGTTACTGCTGGACCCTGTGAGAGTGATTGTTGACAGGAGGGAGGAGAGTCACCAGTGCGGCGTTGAAAGTTTTGGGAGATATATTGAAGGTAGGTAGGTAATAGGTAGCACCGACGGGATGGGAAGGTGGGGACCTGCCTAAGTGGCTACGGTCTGAATTAGGTAAGCTCCGCCTCTGCACCTTCCTTTACAGCTAACCATTGGCTGTTCCACACCTCAAGTGGGGCACGTCACCCGACTGGAAGGTACCTTTGTAGGTACTTCGTAGGTAGGCACACCCAGAAGGAAGTTGACTCCCATGGAATTGATTTGAATTTCAGTGGCTGAAAGAGGTTGGGTACTCAGGTCTTTGGGAATAATGGCATCTGGAATCCAACCGCAGGGGATCTCAAGGCCATAAAGAAACTGTTAACGCAGTGGCTTTCTCGTCGAATGGCCGACTGATAGCATCTGCATTACCGCAATGTCACATCTCAGTCTTTGCCAACTGCTTTGTCTGTCATCACTTGGTGGTGGACGCTCAAAGCCAACCCTAACATATCAATAGCTGAAGGCAAGTTTCAAATATGTTTGAATGTCTTGCACTCTCCAGCAGAATAAGCGTTATGTGCTGTTGTCATGGGAAAGAAGTGTCAAAAATCAAAAAAAATCAAAATACAACACCAGGTATTCGCTGGTCGTCACCGACCCAACTGGGTACTGATCCGGCCCTCATTAGAATCATGTAGATGGAGCAAAGGCGGCCAACACCCGATAAACGATCCGTATGGAATATAGTCTGACCGGTCAAACCCGTTTCGGACGGTGAGAATACCGTCGGTCTTGTCTCGAGACACCGAGGAGCTACTCCAACCCCTCAGGCATATATGTAAAGATGTTCGTTCTAATCTCAGGCATCCACTTACTGCCTGGCGCTTCCGGCTGAGATCCCATTCTCGCCAAAAAGGACAGGCCCGTAAAACCTACTCTTGCCCAAGTTTTCGCCCCAGAAAGCAAGCCAAGACTCTCTGCTTCCACACCGCCCCTACAGTGAAATGCTCTCTATCTGCAAGAAGCAAATGATCAAGCGTGAGTCTGCTTTCGCTCGGCGACCCACGTGGTGCAACTAGGTTCATGTGCAGAGTCGCACTCGTTTAATACTAACTACCTAGACAAAAACTGTTATTGAGTGCAGCAGACAGACCCCGGGCTAACAACATGCCCCGGCCCGATCCGGTCGTATCATCCGGGCTAGCGCCGATTGGATGACCTGAACCTTGCCCCGGGCATCTTCTCTCCAGCATCCCGTCCAATACGACATGATGGACAGGCCCAACCCCACCCACGTCCGCCAAGATGCACCAACACCGCCGTGCCTGTTGGGGGCCGCAGGAAAGGATTGCCGTGTCGGCTATAGCTTGCCGGAGACAGCTAGCTAGCTGCCGGGCAGGACGTACAAAAGGCCAGCAACTCAGCAGGCGACGAGAAAACGTGGGCCGCGTTATTGTCAACTGCCATCGTCTCACTACATCGACGACACGGTGTTGCACCCCCTGTCGGTTCTCGTGCGGGTTTTGCTCCTTGCGGGCCCTGCCGTTGCCGCGCCTTCGGCTTTGAGCCCACTCTGGAGACGAGCAAACGGCAACGCCTGTGCAGAGATTGGCAAGGCCTACGACGTGGCCGTGTCAGACAACACGACAGGTATGTCAACCGTAACTTTCCCGCGAGGTGCGCACGGCGGCGGCGGCGGACGAGGACTCACGTGCGCGGTGCATGTAGATAAGCTTGCGGTGAAGCCTTCCTTGGCGTTCGACTGCCTGCGCTCGGTTCCGGTCGACATCGACAGAGACGTTGCGCTCGTCAAATACCTCAGACCATGGCTCAAATTTCAGAGCACCATCGGCATCCTGCCAACCTCCCCGGAGGGGTATCTCTACCCCGGCGTCGATATCTTTGGGGGGCTCGCCAATATCACCCAGATACTGAAGGCCGGTGGCTACCAGTCACAGCTTGACTTCGCAGTCGACCTGTACCGGCTGATTAATGTCAAGCCCCGTGACGGCCACCTGGTATTTACCCCTGTAATAGGCACTTTATTCAGGTTCGAAACGCCTGCTCTCTTTGTGTCAATCTCCGAGGACGGTATCGCAAGCCCCAAGATCTACCTTCACTGTAAGACGATAGATGACTCTATACCTATTGGACGAACGAGACCTGCTGACCCCGGGCTAGCCGATTACAAACAAAGTGTGGAGCAAGGGTATATTGCTTCCGAGGTCGTCAGGTTCGACTCGGTCCCGATTGTCGACCACGTCCAGCAGCGATCCATTGATAACTCCCAGGACCAGGACCCTGACGCGGCGTACAACAGTCAGCTATACAGTGCTGCCCTAGCAAACGTCCTTGAGACTACTCGGGCCCGTCAATTCCTATACACCACCCTTGCGGACGAGAGCGTGGTCGAGTTTGCCAACGCCACTAAAGCAACCATCGCCAACATCGCCTGGGTGGCAGCAAACTTTTCCGGCATCGACTCCGCCGAGGCCGTGCACAAGCGCTTCGAGGTTCCTGGCAAGGAGACAGAAGCGCCTGTCCGCCAAGTACGGCCGGGCTTTGCACCGGCCCTGGCGGGATACCCCAAGGCCCTCGTCATCCACAAGGACAGGTACCAGAGCGGCTATCTCTTTGACGACTCAGCCCTGAAAGACACCGCCGTCCTTGCTGTCAACCTGTTTCTATCGCCGAACCAAACAGGCAGCAAGGCCACCCTCCCATCCGACGTTCTCGCAGACCTCCTCGACTTCAGTAGGGTCAGTGCTGAATTCATCGAGACCAGCAGGAAGCGGGGCAAGTCCAGGCTCATTATTGACCTCCAGGGCAATGGTGGAGGCCTCATGTGGAATGCCATGTCCCTATACGCCACCCTCTTCCCCAGCAGTAAGGCGCACATGAAGATGCGCGTTCGTGCGCACCCCCTCCTGAACTGGGTAGGCACCATGCTTGGAAAGATGGGTGCCGATGTCAAGACCATGCCCTACCCGGTCGGTTCTAGCGGGTTTCTCGATAAGGACTTGAAGAACTTCCCAGACTGGAGTAGCTTCTATGGCCCCGAGAAGATCGGCGAGGATGAATACACCAACATCATCCAGCCCGAGGAGGTGTCCTATGCTGCCAACGGACTCCCGGGCATCTTCGCCATTCCTGAGCCCTGGTTCAAGCCCGAGGATACCATCATTGTAACCGACGGTCACTGCGCATCCGCCTGCGTCTATATCGTTGGCGTAATGACCCGTGAGCTCGGTGTCCAGGTCGTTGCTATGGGCGGTCGTCCTATTAATGCACCTATGCAGGCGGTCGGCGGCACAAAGGGCGGCCCTGTCATCGCGCTCGGCGGCTACCAGAAGCTCTGGCCCGCCCTTGGCCCCGTCGCGCCGCCCGAGGGTATCGACGCAACGCCCTTCGCCGAGGCGGACCCGCCGCTCGCTGGCACGCCTACAGATGGTTGGACCGTCAACTCCGCAAACGTCTACCCCGACGACAACCCCGGCACGCCTGTGCAGTTCCGCTACGAGGCGGCCAACTGCAAGCTGTTCTATACCTGGGACACGTTGACCAATATGACCAGCCTGTGGTCTGCGGTGGCGGACGTGAAGTGGAACGGGGCCAGGTGCGTCGGGGGCTCGACGACCGACGACGACGGCACGATGGGCACGTCGACCCCGGGCTACTCCGAGAAAGTCTTGCCGGGTTTCGCGTGGGCTGCTGGCCCCGGCGACGTGGCCGAGGGACCCCGGCCTGGTGGGAGCAACAACGACAGTGCGGGGACGGGTGATGAGGACAAGAACGCTGCCGGCTCACCGCGGGCTTCTTGGGGCGCGATGTCTATCGCGGTCATCGCGACGACGGCTCTAGTGTCTGCCATGTAGATTGATTGGCTGAGATGGATTGAAAGACGTGCAGCTAGGATTGACGGCCTCCTCCGGGCTTGGAATCATACCGCACGCCCCTCCTTTGCTGGACTTGCCTCTCCGTAGTTCCCGGCCTTGGAAGCCCCTGCGCCAAACCGACAGCCCGTATATATATCCCTGCCGACGTCAGGGGTCACTGACCTATAAAGAAAGGACTGGTTTTTAAAGGCTCAAAAGAATTACTAGGTATTGCGGGGGCGATATATTTGCATCTAGGAAGTCTGGTCGTATCTTGAATCCAGAACTCCGTACCCGCCGGCTCAAAACGCCCCAGCCGCTCCTCCGGGTCCCACTGAACACCATGTCAATCGATCGATGATCTTGGCCGGCGCAGATACGAGGAATGGGCAACTTACTGATCGAGCCGCTAATGCCAAACTCCCTTGCCAGCCGCATCTTTCTCTTCACTAAACACACAGACGACAAAGTCAGCGACCAAGCGCGGCGCGTGTTGGAATGTACACATCTAAGCGAACCGCTCACCTCCGTCGATCCCCTCGTGCACCTTTTCGGCACTGGCAACTCCGGACTCCCATACCTTACAGCACCACAGCGCCACGAGCATGTCGAACTGGGCGCGCGGCAGGGCCGCCGTGACGACCAGGCTGTGCTCGGCGGCGTCGTGCATGGAGGCGACCGGAGCCCCCTGCGCGTCCGCCCACCTGTTCTTGTTGACGCTGAACACGGGGGCGCCGTCCTTGACGAAGTTGGGTATGCCGTACTTGCTGGTCTTGCCCCTCGTGTCGACGGGCAGCGCAGCCGCGCACGCCTTCCCCGGCAGGCGGCTCTTCTTGAGGCCCAGGTCCTGGAGGCCCGGGACGCGGCGGCTCGCGCGCTCGATGAAGTAGTGCGGCGAGTCGGACGGCAGCTTCACGTAGCCGCCGGGCCCCGAGCGCATGTACCGCAGGTCGTATATGTGGCGCCGGCGTCCCGAGCCGTCCCGCGTCGGCTCGACGCGCGAGAGCTCCACCTCCGTGGTGATGTCCGACAGGCTCGAGATGCCGAGGCTGAGATGGTACAGTTCCGGCGAGTCTGCCGTCAGGGCGTGGATCGACTGGCCTGCTATGATGAGAGTCGTGGGGGGGCACACCTCCTGATACGGCGGCGAGACCGCGTCGTAGGGCGGCAGAGACGTCTCGGTCGAATCACGGGGTTCGGCCATGATGATGTCGGGAGACCCGGGAGTATTTTGCAATCGATTGATGTGTGCAGCTCTCTGGTGGCTTCACAGGAGTGTGCACTCTCGGAAGTGAAAATAAAATAAAGGGAAAGAGGAGAGCCACGGATGCAGCCCTCCTTGGCGGGTTAGATCAATAAAAAGAATGGAGCGGAGTACATGTAGTCATACGGGTAGTCATGTGAAACGATGAGATTGGCACGACAGGGTAGCACCACGCCATAGATCATGTGCCAGGACAGCAACGACGATATTGTGTAAGCAAGGAACCTTGCCTACATGTAGGATAGATAGCTAGGAGAGAGGCCCATCACGCCCGACATCAGGACCTGTCATAAACTCCAGGATACTGCCACGCCGGTACGGTACAGAAGAAGAACATCCACACGGAAAGGAGACCAGCAATCCGCCTAGCCGTCGACGGGGGCTCGCTGGCAAGCCCGCCAGGTATCCTCCCGCCGTCCACGCCAAGAACACGTTCGCACGAGCACAGGGCCCAGTTCAGGACGAAGAAACGGAACTCGGACGCCGCGTGCGCCCTGCGATACAGGACCCAGCTCACCAGCGCGTGGCCGGCCGCGGAGAGCAGGAAGACCCACAGGGCGCGAAGCGCCTTCGGCAGGGGCGGCGTGTAAGCCGAGAACGGGACGACGTGCAGCCGGTGCCAGAAGACGCCCCAGAAGCGGCGGAGAGTGTAGGCTTCCCAGATGGAGCCGAAAAGCGGCGGTCCCGCCCAGTCGCCGGGAGATTCCCAGCTCAACACCGAGACGAAGAGTGCGGCAGATAGATGGTGCATCGTCGTCAAGCCGCAGTACGTGGTCCATATCCAGTGCGCGCTCGTGATGGCTCGGAGAACGTAGTCCGGGTACGCGAGCTCTGGAGAAGTCCAGGGACTCGGGAGGACGGTTCGCTGGTCGGGCGCGAAGCTGTGGATCCCGAGAGGCAGGGAGCGCAGCGTACGGTGGAGTAGAACCTCGTATACCAGCCAGTCAACGAGCCAGAAGACCAGGGTTCTCGAGATTCGGCCCAGACCGAACGAGATGCGGTGCTGGCGTCCCAGCATCGCACCCGCGGTGGGCCGGGAGCCGCGGGGCTCCAGTCTCCTGATATTGCACCAGAGCAGGGTCGTCGCCCTCAGCTGCGCAGAGGGGGAAAGGCCGGCCGTGCTGGTCCCCTCGTCCAGGAGCAGGATAGAAGTCGTGTGCGCCGTCACTCCGATGACAAAGGGCACGGCAAGAAGGGGCAGCTCGCGCAAGGCCTCGCCGCCGGCCCCCAGGCTCGCAGCAACCGCAAGCACGTGCAGGGCGGCCAGAACCGTCCTTGGTCGTCTTGATTCGTGTCGCAGGCCGAGGGAAAAGAACAGGGCGGACAAGAAGAACCAGCCGGCCGGCCACGCAAAGATGATAGCCGCCATGTTGGAGCAGGATGGCCGGAAGGCAGCCGTCGCGTCACACAGTCAGCCGTGAAGGAACTTATAAAATGTTGCCCGAGAGTGGAGAGACTGAGAAGACCCATCACTCTGCATAGAACCTACGGTTGCCTACCTACCCCAGCAACGTTACTCTTAAAGGAAGGTGAAGTTCGTGCTGTTGGTCCAACGCGCCACACTATCGTAACGCAATACGTGGGCCCATCGGCCACGAGTTCCAACTTCCAACGCGATCACACTACACTGACACATAGTGCTTGGCGGGCAGGCATTGCGCCGCGCGCAGCCAAGGTAGTAAATCAACGTAATAGCAGAGCGGCGCCGGGCCAGGTCTGCAGTCGGCTCATTTCTCCGTGCCTTATTTGTAATTCCTGTCCGTGATCATGCTCAGGTACGGATACGGCATTGGCCCATAGTTGAACCGACATGATGGCTGGGATCCTAGGAACTTACACGGGTGAAGTTCGTGTTGTTGGTCCAACATGGGCTGAAGCACGGGCCATCATCGCCAGCGTAGCATCGAGGGCCCGTCCCGCTCTGCGACATGGCATGGTCAACCTTGAGTCTTCTAACCAACACAGTCAAGACAGTTGGCGGACACAACTCGTGAGACTCAACTCAACAACTGCGGGACCGGACGAACACTGCGTCAAGACGGCAGCAGCTTTAGAACGAGATGAGTCTTTCCTATTGTGGCTATACAGTTAGGTACTTGCCATGCGCAGCTGCGTCGTTGAGCCAATATTGTCATTGTTGTTAACGCAGACCTCAACTCCATGTCATGGCGGCAGGGGTGAAGCTCCTTCCGTAGACCATCTCCCAGCGGAGTACGTGACGTGGGGAGCCGTAGGCTTGACGTCCGAGACAACATATCCCACCGTCGTTAGATCTCACCGCGTGGCTGTCGGATGGCGCCAGTTCTGTAGATGCATGTAGATGTGTGTGTGAGCCGGCCCCGGGAGGTGAGGAGGGCCCGTCAGAGCACCGAATCAACCAATCAACCAACGTGGAAACAGACACGGAGATCGAGTCGACGACGCAAGTAGGCCGAAGTCTCGTTCTTGTTGCGGTAGGCTACGGCAGCAGATACTATGATAAATAGTCGTTGGGTCCCCGGATGGAAGCGTTCAACATCTGTTCCAACCACACACACACCATCCATCTACACGAAAGGTTTCTGTTATAAACACCACCAGCCAGCCACGAAGCCTCTCGCCGCTCTCCCGGTGCTCTTGTATTCCATCTTTACCATAACGGTACCCGCCATCGGGCCCATCATCGACTGCTACGTTCGTCACGCGTGCAGGATGGCGCCTTCGAACGAGCCCTTCTCGACCGAAGACCTGGCGGGCTCCGTCATCCCGGGCCTGAACGAGACCGTCCAGCTACGTGCCGCGAGGGAGGGCCTGCTGGAGACGGCCGCCACCACGGGCTACTGCGGCGTTCCCCAGTACAACTTCGACATGTGTAACGCCGACCTGGGCAAGGTCACCATCTACACCTCCATTCCCGGAGCCGGCGGTCCGTACACCTCACCTCCGTTCCTGACACTCTGAGATACTCTGGATGGATTTTCGCTAACTTGCCGTGTGCCCTTTCAGTTGCCCGGTTCGATAACGTGCCTTCCACCTGCATGGTTCTCTCCACCGTTCTCACCGGCGGCTGTGGCATGGCTCCCCCCTACCCGACCGTTTGCGGCTCGGCCTGCCTGCAGTACTCCGGTCTCAGCGAGGACCAGTTCAGGCAGCTGGGCGATGCTCTCAGGCGTTGAGTCTAGTTTCTATCACAAGGCGGACAAGGTTACAGCCTCAGCTCCCAGGTAGAAAGAGCCACACGCTTAGAGGCAGTCACTTCTGATACATATACTTTATACGCCATAGTGAGAGCCTAGAGGGAAGATCTAGGGTTATAAAGGCATAAAGTCTATTGGCAGAGTAATACACTAGGAATAGAGGCATTATGATAAATAGCCGTCGGGTCCCCGGATGATAACGACGGGAAGAACCTTTGAGCCTAGCAAAACCAAGAAAGGAGGAATCCCCTTTGAACAATTAACCCCAGTCGTACTGCATCGAGATGACGTGGTATAGTTATCGACATTTGTATTATTAATGGCTATAATCGCCCTCAACCCCCCTAAGCGGTCTAGTGCAGTTCACACAGTAAATATCACTTGTATTGTTAGATCGAAAATAAAGCCAGACCCCTCACCTTGCAGCGTACACATCATCAACATCATCACGGTCTGCACCCTTTAATTTGCTAATACACCCTCTTTCAACTGTGACTGCTATTCAGAAGCTGCCTAATAGTCTTCATCATACCCCTGACTATCGCGGAACGGCCCGGCAGGGGGCTCTCCGCGCCGCCGCCTTCCGCGCCCTGGAGATATGCATGCAGCAGGGCCGGGGCGCATCTCAGGTCCAGAGGGCCGTGCTCGCGGCCCGGCGGCGGGGCCGGCGCGTCCCCCCCGCCCGCCGCCATCGCGTCGATGCCCAGGATGGCCTCGATCCTCTCCATCATCTGGCAGCTGACGTGGATCAGCATCTCGATCTGCAGGTTGGGGTGGCCGTCCAGGCCGAAACCCCCGAACTGGATGTTCGGCAGGACGAGGGGGCCGCCGGGTCTCTTGGTGTCCGCCTTGGTCGTTTTCGAGCGGTGTGCCGACGGCGGCGGCGGCGGCGCCCGCGACCTCTTCTGCGACTGGTCGTCGCGCGGCCCGTCCTGCCACTGGTGTGGTTGTTGCGGCTGCGGCTGCCGCTGCTCCTTCTGGTGCTGCTTCTGCACCAGGAGCGAGTCCTGGATGGCGGCGAAGACCACCTCGTAGCCCTGCAGCAACCACATGTAGCAAGTCATGATGGTGAAAGTAGCCGGCAGGCTGAAGGACCCGTGCGTGCGATGGCACGACGAGAAAGCCGTCGCCGCCGACGCCGGGACGCGGGGAGGCTGGTGGGTTTTCGCCCCTGGGAAGTGGGCGGCCGTGTGGTCGGTGTCGTTGGCGTCGTCGTGCATCGCAGACGCCGGGAACGGCGTGTGGGTGCCCGTTGCGCTCTCGCTCGAGAGGAAGTCGACCTCGTCCGGCGAGTCCACGTACGAGTAATCCGAGTTGGAGGGCGAGCCGGGCCGCAGCAGCAGCAGCAGCTGCTCGTCCTGGGGCGGAGCCGAGGACTCTAGGTGCTCGAGCGTCTCCAGGAAGAGCTGGGAGCTCTCCAGCAGCACGCCGATGATGTTCTTGGCGACGCAGGGCCCGGGTTCTGCGTTGACGGGGGTCGAGTAGGCCAGGATATCCTCGAGGGCGACGGGGCCGTCTTCTATCTTGCTGAAGCACTTGAGCAGCCTGGAGCTCAGCGCGGAAAGCTGGCCCAGGCACTCGTCCCTGCTCCTCGGGGGCTGGGCCACGGTGGAATCCTGGTTCACCTCGGCGGCGTTGCTCCTGGCCCCGGCCGCGTTGGTCCTGGTTGGACCGGCCATGGCGCTGGCTGCGTGGCCGAACAGTTGCGCCAGACTGACGTCGCTCTCCAGCTCGTAGTGTTCCGGGGCCGGGTGGAAGCTCTGCATCCCGGGATCAAAGCTTGCGAGCTCGAAGGAAATGCCGGGCTCTAGCCCCGCGTCGTCGCTATCCGCCGCCGCCGCCGCCGCCGCCGCCATCGACATTGGGAAGGATCCCGACATGGCAGCAGCGGCGTTCGCAGCACTGGCCTCGAAGCTCGCCGCGTGTTCGCGAGCGCGCCTTGAAACGTGGCTCGAACCAATCTGGCTCCGCGAACGCACACCAACCGTCGCCCGGCCCTCTTCTGGCTGCTGCGCCGGGTTGGGGAAACGAAAGGCGGCGCGCGGGACGGGATCTCGAAACGCATGGTCGCTCGCTGCGGCGGCGCGGTGGGCGTCGGCCGGTCGCCGATAGATGGAGGTGGGCGAGAGCGAGCCCGAGGAGAGCGGACGCTCGTAGCCGGTCACTCGGATGGAGGCGCGGCGCGTGCGCAGCGTGTGCAGGCACTCGGCGCCGGCTTTGACGCATCGCTCGCACGGCGGCAGGGCTGTCCCGTTCCCTTCGGCCGGGAAGGCACCGTCGGACGGCCTCACGCAGCGAAGCTTGTGGCCACGGCAGCGGTCGCAGGCGCTTCGCCGCGAGTTGTTCGCGTTAGTGGTGTTGATGTTAGTGTTGTTAACGGCGTTGTTCGAGTCCATGGTGGCTGGCTCGACAAGCCTGGCCCATGGAAGGAGACGTTGACACGACGGCTTACAAGGAACCCAACGCAGGCTCGGTCAAGATGCAGGATTATAGCCCAGCCAGCCAACACACGCTGCCATTGGCCGCAATATCTGGGCAGGGGTAGGGTTTGATGGGATGAAAGGTTGCAGTCGATCCGTATGAGGTGGGACAGGGCACCGCAAGCGTTTTGTACGTACGTAGGATATTAACTACACTTATATAACTAGGTAGCTATGCACATAACTGTAGGTTGTAACACGATCTACATGAACAGGTTGCAAAATGCGATTTAGGGAAGCCGTCAAACCCTGTCGCCTTCAAAGGGGTCTACTGTAGGATGGTTGACGCCTGAACGAGAGACATGGTAGGGGCCAAGATGGTACTGGCTCACTCATCAGGAGGAGTAGGGGACCAGTCAGAAGCGTTGATTGAGCGCAAGCGAGGTTTTATCCAGTCGGAATTACGGTTGAGAATGCAGATAGAGTTGTATGCAGATACAGGATAAACTCTTGGAAGCAGCATTTAACCGTCGTCAGCATTTGATAGCTAGAACAATAACCCTAGTCAGATCGACGCAGGATTTATCCTCCCTAGTTCCCATCGTCTGGCCACCCGGCTTCCAGGCCATGCAGCCGCCCCCTGAAGCTTACACCGAGGCGCCTAGACGAGAGCGCAACCGAAGGTACCTGGCAAGTAAGTACACGATACTTAGCCGGAATGGGGTCTTTGTGTCAATCGGCCATTGCCTTGGAAGCCTTTGATTACATTGGGTCTTTTGCAGCCGTCTCTAATAAGACGAGGAGGTATTAACCACCCTCAAGAAGATATTTTAACATCCCGGGCGGTGTAAGTGTAGCATTCTGCTGACACGAGTAAGGCAGGGCAGGGTATGTACATACTTACGTAGCATAGAATTAAAGAGTGGATGGATTCCTCATGCCGCATCCTCGTTCTGGGCCGGTGTGCTGTGACATCCAGGGTCGGTCGGTCGGGGTATTATGAAGTCCGAATGCTGGTGGTTGATGTGGCATGTCGTAGATATTTGCTTACATGGGTTGTCCCTTTCAAATGCGAACAGACTCTATTAGCCCTATGGTATATGTACCTCCACTTTTACCCCTCACTTTTAACGACACATCATTTTATTATTATAAAGCTTTGCTGAGCAGTTAGGTAATTGCATAAGCTACGGGGAGAAGGTCTGAGAACGCCCAAAGCGTTTGCCCCCCTTGCCCCTGTCTGTCCGTTCCCTGCGTGTCTCAATCTGGTCAATCCATCTGTCCGTGTTTCTTATGACTGGGCCTCTTTGATCTGCACGAAGATCTCCATCAAGTCCATCACGTCAGGAACACCCTCTGGACGATGCGTGTTCTGGATGACGAGGGTGGGAACGCCGGAGCGGGCCGTCGTGCTCTTGCTCTTCTCCGCCTCCTGATCGATGACATCTCCCGCCTCATCAGACTGCAGCCAGGCCTGGGCGTCGCCAGCGGGAACACCCGCACGCTGTGCGGCGTCCAGTAGCACGTCGTGGTCCGAGACATCCTGCGCCCGGCAGTGATAGGCATCGAAGATGGCCTCGACGAGGTTGCGCTGCGTCTCGCCATCGTACCTGTCCCCGGCGGCGCCCACCAGGTGTACCAGCCGGTGCGCGTCGCGCGTCGCCGGGTTCGGTCCGAGCTTGCCCCCCCAGTCGAAATTGATGCCGCTTGCGAGGCCGGCTCGGTTCATGCGTCTGGTCAGGGCGGCGCGCTGCTCGGGCGTCTGGTCCGCCAGCCGAGCGTCGGCAAGCTCAAGCTTGTCGACGCTGTGCGCGTGGGGGTTGTAGTTCAGGAAGTACGGCGTCCATGTGATGGCGAACGTGTCGTGCTTGCCGCCCGGGTACGTCTTCCGGTAGAGAGATATGGCAGAGTCCAGGCTTCGCTTCGCGATGTAGCACCACTGCGAGCATGTTCTTGGTCAGTGCCATGATGTGGTCCTGATGTAACCCCCTGGCCACAGAAGCTATGTGATCTGATGGGCTGGTGGAGCAGCAGCCGCTTCGACAACGGATAAGGGCTGGGAAACTCACGGCGCAGACAAAATCTGAGACAAATTGAATTTCGAAAATGGCCATGGCGAAGGCTAGATATGCAGCTTACGCAGGTCGTTTCCAAGTAGGTAGGCAGTGGCGGCAGTGGCGGAGGAGAAGGAGGAGGGAGGAGGAGATGAAGGACCATAAGAGGGGTAGAACAGGAGAATAGGGCAGAAGGAGAGGGGAAAAGGAATAATTTTAGTATTTGCCTAATAATTAACCAACAACTTGACTTAGGAGGGGTTACATTACCCATGCAGCGGTTTGCATTGGGGAGTACCTACTCGCAACTGGACATAATATTCGGCCGTCTGCACCTCCAAGACTC
This sequence comes from Colletotrichum zoysiae, assembly GCA_030867305.1. Taxonomy (NCBI): domain Eukaryota; kingdom Fungi; phylum Ascomycota; class Sordariomycetes; order Glomerellales; family Glomerellaceae; genus Colletotrichum; species Colletotrichum zoysiae. Next base: position 74,420 of record MU842850.1, read on the forward strand.
TGATTTTCACACCGACTGTCCCTTCTCGTCCCATATGTCTTGCTATGCGATGCCCTAGCAACGTCGGTCGACCACTTGGCCTCCGAGTCGGGCGCTCGAGGCTCTGCTGCGGCCCGCTTCTCCAGGCCGAAGCCCTCAGGTGTCTGCTCCGAACGTGACACAAAGACCTTCGCGGTGAGGGGGGCAAGGAAGCCAATGTAGCCGAAAACAATCGCAATCTACCACACACGCTCGTGCTCGTGGCGTTGAGAGTCTCTGACATGGCGGCTTGTACGGCAGCAAGAGGGGATGTGTCGGGCAGCCCGACGCCAAGATTGACTGCAAAAAAGTCTCAGGACTAACCAAACCACCACGGACTTGTTGCGGTGGAGCGAGCCAAACGCCCCCGTTGCCGCCATCCGCAAAGCGAAGCTGAAAACATGAACCATTCAAGCTTGGGGAGCTTAGGGAGCAGGTGCAGTCTACAGCGAGAAGAGGAGTAAAGGTATGTTGGGATACTTGGGTGTTAGGCAATGCTGTACGAATTTGCCGCTCAATTTATGCTTTCATATTCATTAAGCAATGCCTAGATAACTGCAAGCCTACATTACAACCGTGGAAAATACCATCTTGGGCATTCCGTGGTGACACATATATAATGCCGCCAGAGAAATAGTGGATGTCACAACCCGTAAACCTTCTGTCCGTTCCAAGACACGTTGTGTCCTATCTAATTGCAGGGAGTCGGCCTCCAGCGGCGGTGCCGCGGTGGAACTGGCCAGATGTGGACGAGCTCAATCACAACGGATCCCTCTTAATTCCCAGGGCCTGGTCCAAGAACTGATAAGTCCGCTGGTTGCATAATGCCAAGGCCCCCATCTTTGCCTGCAAACTGCCCTGTCCTTCGCTGCTCGGCACCCATATGTCCTTGTGCTCGGGGGAAACGCTGGTCAGACCCTCGAAACAGCGTCTCGTGTGGCTGTCCACGTCCATGTAGAGGGACTTGCCCGCGCCCGAGACGAGGACGGGACATAGGACGCGCGACAGGAAGCTGGATCCATCCTTTTGCTCCTGGCCTGAGAAGGTGAACTTCTTCATGTGCAGCAGGATATCCGCCGGCGACGACAGCCCAAAGAACGTGCCCGTCACCGAGATCTCCCACCTCAACTGGAAGGAGAACCGTTTCAATGCGCCCATCAACCTGTCTATAAGGCCCTGGCCTATCCAGCCGTTGGTCCAGGCCGAGATGAAGAGAGGAGACACGTGGGCGGTGCCAAAGTCCCACATGTCGTAGAACGGATCCTACACGGATGAGGCTGCGTCAGTATGTTGTTCGGGACAAAGTCATACCGCTTGTAGAGGGGTGTCCGGATCCGCTTACTATAGAAACACAGGCCTTGATTCTCGGGTCGACGGCCGCGCGCAAGGCAAAGTAGCCGCCCATGGAGGCACCCGAGACGGAGATGCAGTTCACGTCCAGCTCGAGATTTGGGTTCTGCACGCTGAACTCGACGAGGTGATCAATGACGCACCCCGTCACCGTCTCCCAGTCCGGTCGCATCTCGAGCTCGTACCGACGCAGCATCATGCCCTGGCCCGGCCCGTCAAATGTGAGGACCGCGTATCCCAGCCCCGGCCCCGCGGCCGGGTTCAGGAAGAACAGCTCCTCCTGGCAGGAGTCCGCCCCGCCGCAGTTCACGAGGATCGGGATCTTGTCCCTGCCGGGGATGCGGCGGTCGTTGGGCGGAAGGTAGAGGTACGCCGGCAACTGAAAGTCCTCGAAAGGGATGGAGAGGGCGAGGACGGCGCCGTCCATCAGTGGGATGGCCTTGCGGAAGAGCTCGCCCACCCGCTCAGCGACGGGTAGCGCGCGGGGGTCCTGCACCATCGCCGTCGCTCCGTCGACTGGACTGGAGGAGAGGTACATGTAGCCGCTGGCGCGGGTGTAGTTTGCGGCCCTCAGGTAAGCCCGTCTCGCTGCGTCGCGGTCGCCTCGCCGCTGGGCCTCCTCGGCCAGTGCCTCAGAGCGAGCTGCTTGAGTAGCCCAGGCCCTCTCCCACGACGACGGGTCGTTGGCCTTAATCTGGCCCACGGCCTCGAGCACCTCGGCCACATCGGCACCGCCGTAAACAGTAGTGCCGAGGATTCGGACGGTCTCGAAGTCGAAAAAGGGGCTGTTTGGGAATAGTTTGTGCATTTTGGCCAGTTCAGCTAGTGAGAGCCCAACAATTATGTAAACTCTGGAATGGGTGCAGTCAGTCCATACAGGACTGCATTATAGATGGAAAGCACTCGCTCATACGCAGCTTTGAATGCTCGCCAGCAGTGTGGCGAGTAGTAAATCTGCGGCTCCGAACATTACTGTCGAGCAAACATCGGTCCAGAGCACCTGCAGAGAAGTCGTGAAAGAGATTATTCACCGCTGCGGATGCGCTGCCACTTGCGAATCGGGGGAATGATCCGATCGATGCTTGCCAAGGCTAGTCGGAGCTTGGCCGAAATGATTCGGCGTGCTTGCCGACTAATCAGTGCACTCCGAAGCCGTACGTATTCGGACTCGGTGTTGTATCCCGAAGCGACGTGGGGCTTCGGACGCGGTTAACTGGATTTGGACTTTTCTTATCTTTAGTACACGAACATCTGTGGTTGGAGAGGAAACTGGAGTTAGCTGTTGGGGACAGCTTGCGTCTTAGAGACTCAAATTGTTAAACTTCTTGTTTTGCACAACTTACCGGGTGAACTATCCTATCATCTAAACAGAATGGCCATGAATGCATACCTGTATCACACCCATTATGGAGATTTCTAGGCCAATCATGCAGTGCATTCTTTGGCCGTCACGCGTTCAAATAAAAGCATCATGATATAGAAACACCCATAGAAACAAGAATGCCTGCCCATCAACAGTGGGGATACTATACACCGGTCCCCAAGGGATATCCCGGCCTTCAGCCTCTATTTCAGCAACGAGAATTTGACTTATCCCGCTATCCTTCCGGCATGTGCCCGAAGCCCCGACCTGTTATTTCCCAAAGGTCCGAAAGAGCCGCACGGAAGCGAAGGGATTATTGAAGAATATATGATATAGTGCGGCAGGAAGTAGGGCAACTAGCGTTACAACCCGTTAGGTCGGCGTTAGACCGGCCCCGCCTCCGAGCTTGGCAACGGGCAGGTGAGTCTAGCCCATACGGATCCCTACCGTCCATTCCATAGCCACAGGGGACAATAGCCCGATTGAGCAAGGATACAAATTTTGAAGCCGGTTAGGGTTGACTTCGTCGGTATAGTTGTTGTTGTCTCAAGTGATCGGCCCGTAAACTGGACCATAGCCTCGTCAACAGCAAGTTCGGAGCCGAGTATATAGAATGAATCCCCAGTTTCTTGAATATAAATCGACCACTGGCTAGTCTTTCGATAGATATCCGGCCTTAGGTCTTCCTGGGGCTGGGACTGGGCCCGACTGAAACTTCAAAGCATCAAAATCCGGAGCCGTTGTAGCGATAGTTGGAAGCGGTTCCGTGATATAAGCCGGGTAAATGGATGCAAAGACCATCTCTATGGCGTTGAGCCGACCAGTATCTTGATATTTGAGATTCACTATTGATTCCCATATAAATTAGAATTCCTATTATCAGGTATATCTCTTCAGCAGAAGTCTCCCGCCAATTATATGTCCGTGAGTGTTAGGAGCTCGTGAGACTCGAGGGGTTAGACCCGTATGGAACCTTGACGCTGATGAGCCCTTAGGCCATAACAGCACGGAACAATTCTAGTCAAGATCCTGGGCACGGCTGACGATGCGAAGGATATACGAAATATGCGGACGGACTTTAGCAGGGACGGATCAGTGTATTGTAGTTATCTTAGCAGGGTCGATCACCCCAGGCGCCTTTTGTCCTCTACAGGAATACGCCGGCGTTAAATAATAACAACAACAACAACAATCGTCCGGGAGCCTTCCTTAGACTACGGCGCCTCGTTTGTCCAATGGGCCCACTGATCAACAAGATTCCGAGTGATATACCTGAGGAATAGATCAAACGGACTGCCTGTTAGGTCCCGTATCTCTCGGGCCTGGGCCGGCATATCAAAGGGGATAAAATAACCCGGAGGCCTGCGATGGAGGGTCAGGGGCTCGTGAGGCCGGACGGTACTATTATCACACCGCTTCGGCGTACAGTCGGATATACAAGCAGCATCTAGGTCCTCCAGGAGGATCTCAACAATTATAGTGTTTTTTACATAGTCCACGGATGCACCGGAGGCATCAGGAGCATTCGAATCACTAGAGGACATCGTAACATTAATCAAACTGCCAGTTTTGTTGCTGACGGCAGCAAAAGGAACCATACTACGTAGTAGGAATAAATGCGTACTGCTATTGTGCCCATTTTGATGCGGGGCGAAAGTGTGAATTTGAAACCTTGGCGCACGAAAATGGAGCCATCTGGCACTCGATATGATATCAAGTTGTGAGAGGGCGAGAACTTGCTTAATTGGCAATGGGGATAGCCTCAATTTAGGGGCTTTATTTAGTTCGCCACTTGATAGATTGGAATTGACGGCAGATCTGACTGGAATTATGAGAATAGCGACAGCTTAATCTCTAACCCGCTCTACAAAGATGGCTCTGCTGTATTGTAGCAGCAGAGGAGGGTCCTGGAATCGCCTCTAGTTCTGGTTCCGAGGACCGTTCTTATGCCAATGATATACCAGGATGAGGAGTAGCGACAGAAGCGTACTGAAAGTCGTTGATAGACACTTTTTTTGTCTCAACTTCTTCTGCTTCTAACTGGTCGAGTTTGCGCGGGACTATGATCCAGCCGACAAAGAAGTCACATGGAGTACCAACTAGTAGGGGTCTAGGTTATTCGACATAATTGCTCCGAAAGAGAGGCGAGTTCTTGGGGAAGGTCAAAGCCTCGCTGAGAGCGACGCCCTCGTACTGATCCAACCCGACGTGCCCGCCCCTCGCGAAGCCCGAGAAGCCGCTGCCACCCACACCCTCGCCGAGAATGTATTCAAACCCCAAGTTGGCGTGCTCTACAAAGAAGGTGTAGTGGCGCCTGTTGCCCGGCGAGACAAGCTCCAGCTGGAAACCCGTCACCTTGTCCTTTAGCGTGCCCGTGACAGCGCCGCCGTACGTCTTGGTGGCGAGCACGTAGTCTTCTGTTTCAGATGGGCTCGCCAGCGTACTCCGGAACACGGGCAAGCCGTCTTTAAACAGCACGACGGACTGGTGAGTGTGGCCCACGTTGATGTTGGAGCCGAAGCCGAAGAAGCTGAGGACGTAGGGACCTAGCATGGCCCGCACGGCTTGCAGGTTCGTCAGGCAGGTGAACCAGCTGAACGCGGACCAAAACCTCTCGTGTCCGCCCATGCCACTCCAAGCCACTTTGCGTCCCTTGATGTCAACGTCCAGGTTCACTGTACCGGCAGGAATTGGCTGCGACCAGTGCCAGTAGGGGACCGGCGCCGTGGATGCGTTTTCGGCGGGCCATACCTGTCCGTCGGCTGCAAGAGGCGAGGCTTTAGAGTTTATAACCGCCCTGCCCTTGATTGTATCGGATTCAAGAGTAATGATAGCCTCGCTCATGTCCGCCTTGACCAGGAAAGAGAAGCTATACCCGTCTTTCTCGTCAACCCATACCCCTCTCGTGCCCTGCGGACACGACTCTACAATAGACCGCTCAGGGTAGTAAACTTCGTAGAAGCGGGTGCGGTCTCCGAAAGCAAACTCGATCGATAGGCGGAAGTTCCCAGTGCCCAGGATGGCGTAGTTGGGGTCACGATAGAACCCAAAGATGAAGGACTGCATCCCGTCTGCAGACACCCCATCGAACTCCCACTGCTCCCCGGCCGAGGAGTTGAGGGGCCGGATCTTGGGTAGTTCGAAGTTCTCCGTGGCATCCACAGTGAAATCAACCACTTGCCTGCCCTTGGCCATCTCGAATGCAGTGAGGTTGCTGATCTGGCAGGTCGACCCCGTACCCTCGGACCCCAATGGGTTCTGTTGCTGGTCGGCGGGGAGCATGGTAAGAGTCGAGTCTAACCAATGCACAGGCCATGACTCCGGCCATATCTCGCTGGCCGTAACAGAAGCGGCTAACAGCCAAACCGAGAAAGTAACACAGACAATCATGTTTCGGGTCTTGTAGGTGATGGATGTAAGACTGCAAGCGGTGCGACGGGGAACGGGGAGGATTTGGTAGTCTCAGCGAGATCAGAAGGCACCGGGGACGTGCTGGAACGACGTGCTCTTCAATGTACGACTATCGGGGATACGTAGGCGCAATGACGCGAAAAATGTACACGATAGAAAGTCTCCGAAAGTTCGGTCTCGGAACTGCACTATTGTTGTTCGACTGAGGGGAATCCGATTCTAGACTTCAAGCTTGATGGGCATGAAACCACAGGATATATTAGGCCTGAAAAGACTGCGTCCAAGACGCATACTCCGAGTGTGTGAGGGCCAAGCAAGAATCCCCATTTGCAACCGCTTATTATGGCTCTTCCCACAACAAGGGTCGCCCTCATCGAAGGCGACAACCATCGCCTCCGGATCGAACACCATGCACCACTCCCGGTGCTCGGGCCCGACGAGGTATTGGTTCGCACGAAAGCCGTCGCCATCAACCCCTGTGACTACAAGATGCACGAGCGGTTTCCCTGTCCTGGCGCAGTTGACGGCTGCGATTTTGCCGGAATCGTAGTCGGTCTCGGATCGGACGTGACAACCTTTAGCGTAGGCGACCGAGTATGCGGGGCTGTACATGGGTCGAATCCACTCCGGCCCGAATCCGGGGCCTTCGCCGAATACATAGCCTCCGAGTCCGATTTCACGCTCAAGATACCGCCGGAGATGACTTTCAAAGAGGCTGCAGGGCTAGGGGGCACGGGGCTGGCGACGCTGGGCATGGCATTGTTCAAGACCCTGGTCCTACCGGGGACGCCCCAGGAGCCGGCTGCAAAGCCACAGGTCGTCCTAGTCCATGGAGGCAGCTCATCGGTGGGGACGATGGCAATACAGCTACTCCGTCTGTAAGTCCAAGGCCAGCAACTTTTCCTTCCATTACCTCTACCTGCATGAAGTAATGTGTCTTGATGAAGTACCGAGGTGCTGAAACGACCATTTGTAACCACATAGTGTTGGCCATATTCCCATCGCCACCTGCTCTCCCAAGAACTTCGAGCTGGTCAGGAGGTACGGTGCGAAGGAAGTTTTCGATTACAACGACCCCAGCTGCGCCCAAAGGATCAAGGAATACACCCGCAACACCCTGGCATATGTGCTGGACCCGTTTACTGACGCCAAGAGCATCGCCCTTTGTTACAGCGCTATGGGGCGGGCGGGCGGTCGTTATGCCTGCCTGGAAATGTACCCAGACTATGTTTTGGAGCGCAAGTCGGTCAAAGTAGGGTTTGTCATGGGGCCGGCTCTTTTGGGCCATCGCCTGGCCTTGGACTACGGTTACGAAAGAGACGCAGACCCCGATATGCGCTCCTTTGGGGTGAGCTGGTATCAGAGCCTGCAGACGTTACTGGACCGGGGCAAATTGAAGCCTCACCCGCTTAAGGAACTGGATAACCGATTTGATGGCGTGCTGAAGGGGGTCAAGATGCTGAAGAACAGGGAGGTCTCGGGCGAGAAGCTTGTTGTAGCGATTGATGACTGTTAGGTAGTTGAAATGACTGTAAGAAGATGAACTTGAGCGCACATTTGGGATACGGCAATAGAGCAGTGCCATCTTTGATTATTGAGTCTTCAAGAGGCAGTCTGTAGTCATTATTGAATGGTGACTCGCACTACTTACACGCAGGGGTCGGGTTGCCAAGTTTCCACTCAACCCCGTGTTGGTGGTTACGACGAGGCCTGCTCCGATGCCCGAACGCCCGCCAATTTGTAGTACATGTGGTAGTGCGCATATGCTTGAATCCTTTAAATACGCACACCCCAGTCTCTGCTCTCATTTTGACTAGATAAAACTAATCATAACCCGATACCGTTTCCGAAGTCATTAGGAACCATGCCCAATCCATTGTTCCAACTCCCCTTACCCCTATTTATACTCGGGGCAGGAGTGTGCGGTGTTTTCTACTTGTTCATCTACGACCAGGTGCGACCCGTTTCTCAAAAGCAGCTTCGGCATATTCCCGAGTTGCGATTCGAAGAATCCAACGCGACCGATCGATACTTGCGTGACACCCGGAGCCTCCTCAAAATAGGCTACGAGAAATATCTCCGTCATGGTACTCCTTTCCAAATGCGCAACCCCATCGGCGAAATGGGTCCGCAGGTCTTTTTGCCAATGAAGTATCTGGACGAAGTCAAGCGTGCTCCAAAGTCGCTGTTCAGTTTCGACGTGTTCTCTGAGAAGGCCTATCTCCTGAATTACAGCCACGGTCCGCGACAGACAGACGCTGCCGTTCTTGTTATCAAGGACGATCTGAACCGAAACATGGGTGAGCCTCATCGTTGAAATTCCTCTTCTTAGCTTAGAATATCATTAGCTGAGTAGTCGCAGGGAGTATGGTGAACGGACTCTGGGCCGAAACAGAAGCATGCCTCGAGGAGAATGTCTCTTCGGAGTGGAAGACGGTGCCGGCATACCTCTTTATCTGCGGTGTAGTGGCCCGTACTGTTTCATATGCGCTGGTAGGTCCTTCACTGTGTCGCAGCCCAGAATGGCAACGGATCGTGATCGAAGCCACATATGCCGTGTTTGGGGCGGCTCATGCCATCCGTGGCCAGTACACGCCGCGATGGAGATGGTTGGCTCGCTGGGCAAACTCGACGCAGAAGCAGCTGAAGCAGATACGAAGCCAGGCTGCCGAATTGCTCAGACCAATTTACAACGAGCGACGGGGTGCGGTTTTGGGTGGCAGCAACTTCGGCAACCCGTCTGACATGTTCCATGACACCGTCTACTGGCTTCTAGGCAGAAAGCAGGCTGATAGATCACTGGCTGGTATCGTCGACCAGGAGCTATTTCTATCCATGGCATCCATACACACGACATCAGGATCACTCAACTCCTTCCTGTTTGATTGGATGGCCCACCCGGAATACCACGAGGACATCAAGGCTGAGGTCAGGGAAACACTGGCCAAAGTTCAGTCCTCCGGCGGCAAGTGGACATTGCAGCATGTGGCCTTGATGAGAAAGCTCGACAGTTTCATCAAGGAGAGTTCTCGCATAAACCCCATAGGCTTCAGTGAGTGGTGCCCTCAAACGCTGCACAAATGCCATGAAAACTGTTGCTGAAACCAGTACACCCGCTCGATAGTCACCGGTCAGCGCTATACGCTCAAATCACACACTTTCAAAGATGGACTGTGTATCCCGGCTGGAACGACCATCCTGTTCGATGCCGACGGCGTGCACCATGACCCTGACAACTATACTGACCCGGAAAGGTTCGACGGGTACCGCTTCCTCCGACTTCGCGACACCATCGACCCCAACCGCTTCCATTATGCTTCCGTCTCGGACACTTCGCTCAACTTCGGCGCCGGTCACCACGCATGCCCCGGTCGCTTTTTCAATGCGCTGGTGGTAAAGTTCTTCCTCATCCAGTTGATGACCAAGTACGAAGTCAGCTTTGAAGATGGGAACAGGCAGAGGCCACCTGACGATTTTCATGATAACAACATGAGGCCTGATACAAGTGTCAAGATACAAATCAGGAAGTTGGATTGAGACGTCAATATGATTCAAGCGCCATCAATGAGGTTGCGAGATAAGAATTCTTAAGATATAATTAGATAGTATAGTATATCAATCAATCAAGACCTTTTCCGTGCCGAAAAGGCAGCAAAACCGGCAAGAGTAGTTATTAGATGGCATTTAAATATGCCGTAATCTAAGCCCCTCCAGCAGTGAACAATTGCCAGCAACTCACTTCAAAATCAAACGGATCTCCGACGTGTCTGCGAAACGATTGATTGTCTGGGTCCCATGAGCCGAAGCACTTATCCACTGGCATTTCTATCTCACATACAGGGTCAGTCGGTTAAGGGGCCATAGCAACGCAACAGCATCCACTGTGAAATAGTCTGGTTACAACCCGGTCACTCTTATCTCGGAGGCCTCATCGGCCTCCTTTCGGGCTCGCCTTGTCCTCATCCGCCGAATATGCCTTTCGGTAAAAGGGGCTGGCGAATCGGACTGAGTTCTTTTGGAGAATTTGGAAGCTAATCAGCCGAGTCCGAAGACAAATCGATACCTCGGGAATTCGCATGCCTACTGGACTTGTGGTACAGCTATTTGCAGTCTGATTTCACATTGAAATCTAGAGCCGCAACATTTTCTCTATTCTTCTGAATCCCCGTCTTCCCACTGAATGAGCTTGGATCATATTCACACACCGACCCTTTTCCGGAATCCAGCCATTTCATACACGCAGTTATGTCATCGAAGATCCAAACCAATATCGTGGAGCCGTTCATGGTTTTGCGACAAAGCTTGGCACCCCTCAAACTATCTAGGTGGCAGCTCACGAAGATCATTGCCAGGACGATGCTATTCGGCTCAGTTCCTCGGGGAGCCTTCGTTGTCGCCATTACGTGCGTGCTTCTCTTCGCTTCCTACCGTATGATTTTCGATGGAAAGCGGTTGCGAATGCCTAGCGAGCTGCCGGTCGTGAAACGAAACGATTCTCATTACGAGAACGTTATCAAGGAGGGAAGAAAGAAGGTGAGAAGCTAGTCACCGTCCAGACTCGATTGCACAAATAGTGCTAATGACGACGACGCAGTACCCCAACGAACCTTTCCTGGCGGTCAACAAACGACACAGCTTCGTCATCTACCCTCGCCAATGCTTCGACGAACTGAAGCGTCTTCCCGAGCACACTGCATCGGCCAAGGGCTTCTTCCATGCCGCTAACTACGGCGACTGGAGCCTCATTGGCACCGAAACGCCAGCACTCCTGAAGACGATCATTGCCGACCTCACTCGGTCGTTGCCCGCACGTGTCTTCAATCGACAGCAGGACACCCGTACAGCGTTCGATGCCGTCATTGGCTACTGTCCCGACTGGAAAGGTTTCAACCTGTTGATGACGTCCTTCGAGATCGTTGCCCAGATCAACGCCTGCTCCTTTGTGGGTAGAGAGCTGGGCTGCAATCGCAGCTGGGTGCGGGCTGTCATGATGTCCCCCCTTGTCATCCACGTGGCGGTCACGCTCCTGAATGCTTGCCCGGCCCTTCTAAGGCCGCTGATGCAACCGCTGCTTTTTCTGCCTACGCTCAAGAACCAGTGGGACATGAAGCGGCTGCTGACACCGATGCTTCAGAAAGATATCAAGAACTTCAGTGAAGCCAAGGATAAGAAGGAGCTGCTTCGACCTAGGGCGGAAGGCGACATCCCTTTCACCGCTTTCTTGCTCTCGCGCTATAAAGCCGCCGAGGCGACTATCAAGCAGCTGGTTACTGACTACTTGCTCGTGAGCTTCGACTCGACGCCGTCTACCGCTTCGGCACTCTACCATGCACTCTGTGAGCTCTCTCAGCACCCCGAAGCAGTGGAGGTCTTACGCCAGGAGCTCGACGAGGTCTTGGTGGACGGTAAACTTCCAACGACACACCTCCAAGAGTTGAAGCGGATGGACAGCTTCTTGCGCGAGTCTTTCAGGATGCACCCCGTCAGTCTCTGTAAGTTACCCTTGAGCCACTAAGATCTTTACGAGCGGCCGAGGCGAGGTAGAACGCCGACTGACCACACATCCCGCTTTCCACAGTCACCCTTCAGCGCTATATCGAGAAGCCGGTAAAACTCTCTGTTGGTCCGACAATCCCGGCAGGCGCCATCGTCGGCGTCGACGCGCAGTCTATCAATAGGTCACCCGAACTGTGGACGGATCCGGACAAGTTTGACATTGACCGTTTCTACCGGCTGCGCGAGAAGCCGGGCAACGACAACCGCTACCACTTCCTGACCACCGGCTCCGACTCTCCGGGCTGGGGTGACGGAACACAGGCGTGCCCTGGTCGTTTTTTCGCAACCAGCACGCTGAAGATCGCGCTGGCGCACGTCGTCATGAACTACGATATCCGACTGAAGGAAGGCAGTATTCCGCTCGACATTACCCCCCTGGCCAACGGTACATGGAAGCCGGACGACAAGGCTACTGCCCTGTTTAGATCTAGATCATAAAGAAACAAAGGAAATTGGTTGAATTGGATTGCAAAGCTAAAGTGATGGCTGGAAAAACGGTGCGATAGTCTTACTGGGTAGGCTATGATCATTCACGATAGGGCCTATGTTTGGACGTCGCTTTCAAGGAGACTCTCCATTTTCCTCTAAATCTTAGAGATTATTCGCATCTGACAGCCTCATTCCGCATTGATTGACCTTGACATATGTACAAACACTTCACTTCCCATTGGTTGACTACACTATATGCCTTTCGCCGCAACTAAGAATGCCCACCAACACGTTTTCCCTATGAAGGCCGTTCCCAACCTACATGGTGCATTTAGCATGAGACTCTCTGATAGTCCAGTACGGAGAACACTCAGCAAACGCATAAACTTTTAACTTCCCTACCCATATCCCAGGAGACGACTGGGAGGCCGACTGCACCGTTATGAGCTGTGTACTACTGACTGTGCAATGCGATATGGTCGTCGGACTAATGGCCGATAGGGGGCCGAGCTGAGTACATACCCATTCTGGCCTGGGAGGGCCGACGTGGTAATCGGCCCCGATGAAGACCCTGCAGGCGTCTCCGAATGTAACCTAAGCTTCTGGCTGTCCGACTTGCCACCGGCTCATCCACTTGGAGCGATGGCTCTCTCGGGGATTACCTATCTGGCCATAGGCGTTACTGTCTCTTGGCATTCTTCCTCATAATAGGTTACTTATTATTAGTGCTATTAACTCTATTGTCTGAGGCTTGGTCAGTAAGAGTGGTGCCAACCGATCGATACCGTTTCATTCTATCAACTCCTCGCACGATGCCCAGCATACATGAGCCCATCGCCATTATCGGCACTGGATGCCGCTTCCCCGGTGGATGTGACAGCCCGTCTAAGCTGTGGGAGCTGCTCCGTGACCCCCGCGACCTCTTGAAGGAGATTCCGGAAGATCGATTTAGCGCTGACGGCTTCTACCACCCTAAGAACTCTCACCATGGCACAAGCAATGTGCGCCACTCGTACCTCCTCGACGAAGACCTGCGCCGCTTTGACGCCCAGTTTTTCGGTATCAAGGCCACCGAAGCCAACTCGATTGACCCTCAACAGCGGTTGCTCATGGAAACCGTCTACGAGGGTATAGAGGCGGCCGGGCTGTCGATGAAGCAGCTGCAGGGCTCCGACACAGCCGTCTACGTAGGCGTAATGAGCGCCGACTTTACAGACATGATTGGACGTGACGTCGAGACGTTTCCGACGTATTTCGCCACGGGCACGGCGCGGAGCATTCTGAGCAACCGCCTGTCTTACTTCTTTGACTGGCACGGCCCATCCATGACCATCGACACAGCCTGCTCTTCAAGCTTGATCGCCATGCACCAAGCTGTGCAGACACTTCGGTCGGGACAGGCATCAGTTGCAGTGGTGAGTGAACACTTCAGGTCGGCTGCAGCCGCGACTGCTGAGTTTCCTCTTCCTTGCTTGGCAGGGTCTTGTGTCCCAAGTCCCACTAGCACGACTGCAACATATACAGACCGCAACATATAGATTTTTCTCTCTGTCAACCAGCTAAGATAACTCACAGGTCGCGGGATCGAATTTGATCCTAGGTCCGGAGCAATACATTGCAGAGAGCAAACTACAGATGCTCTCACCGACGGGCCGGAGCCGCATGTGGGATGCGGACGCAGATGGTTATGCCCGTGGAGAAGGCGTCGCAGCAATTGTCCTGAAGCCTTTGAGCCGGGCGCTTGCGGATGGAGATCACATCGAATGTGTGATCCGCGAGACCGGTGTGAATCAAGACGGCAAGACTCCCGGCATCACAATGCCGAGCGCGGTAGCACAGGCGGCTTTGATCCGATCTACATACTCTAGGGCCGGCCTCGACATCAGCAAAGCCAGCGACCGTCCCCAATTCTTCGAAGCGCATGGTACAGGTGAGTCTCCAAGGCTCTGATGCTCTAATGAATATGGTGGCGATGCTGACGAGTTCTCTTTACATTGAAGGCACACCCGCCGGTGATCCGATCGAGGCTGAGGCCATTTGCACTGCCTTCTTTGGCGAAAAGTCGCATTTCGTGCCGAGTGGCCCTGATGACACTCTATTTGTGGGCTCTATCAAAACCGTCGTCGGCCACACTGAGGGTACAGCAGGCCTGGCGGCCGTTATCAAGGCCTCACTCGCGCTGCAGTCGGGTGAAATGCCGCCGAATCGGCTGTTCAACCGGTTGAACCCCAACGTCGAGCCCTTCTACGGAAACCTAAACATCCTGTCCGCAACTCGGAAATGGCCAAAGCTGGCGGAGAACAGCGTGCGGAGGGTGAGCGTCAACAGCTTCGGGTTCGGCGGAGCCAATTGCCATGCCATTCTTGAGAGCGCGGATAGCTACCGGGCCATACAGGATAAGCCTCATGGCGACGGAGGCACCTACAGTTTCGCGCCGTACGTATTCTCAGCTGCTACCGACACCGCGCTCGTATCCACGCTCGAGGGCATCCGGAACCACTTGGCTAGTTCGCAAAACGGTCCGGGTATCGATCTGCGGAATCTCGCCTGGACCCTCTACAAACGTCGCACGACGTTGGCCTGCCGTACTGTCATTACGGCTGCGAGAAGCGTCCAGGACCTCATTGGAAAGTTAGACGAGTCTATTCTGTCACTGAGTGAATCTTCGGAATCCTCTGCGGTAAAGACGAGGGCATCCAACGCCCCGTTACGAGTGCTTGGGGTATTCACTGGCCAAGGCGCCCAGTGGCCGCGCATGGGGGCCCAGCTGATCGAGAACTCTCCTGCTGCCGACAGTATCCTCCAACGTCTCGACCAAAGTCTACGGTCTCTCCCCCTTCAGGACCGACCGTCTTGGTCGCTTCGTGAACAGCTACTTGCTTCGGCCGAATCGTCCCTGGTGGGCACTGCATCTCTGTCTCAGCCTCTCTGTACCGCCGTCCAGATCATGCTTGTCGACCTGCTCAAGGCGGCCGGGGTTCACTTTTCAGCCGTCGTAGGCCATTCCTCAGGCGAGATTGGTGCAGCCTATGCTTCCGGGTACCTCTCTGCGGAGGACGCGATACGCGTGACTTACTACCGCGGCCTGCACCTGAAGTTGGTTACCCAGCAAGGGGCTATGCTGGCTGTAGGGACATCTTACGAGGATGCTACGGAGCTTTGTTCGCTGCCCGCTTTTGAAGGCCGCGTCTGCGTGGCCGCGAGTAACTCCCCGAGCAGTGTGACGCTGTCGGGCGATGCCGAGACAATCGATGAGGTGAAGGTCATTCTCGACGAGGAGAAGAAATTCAACCGCCTCCTCAAGGTCGATCGCGCCTATCATTCTCATCATATGCAAGAATGCGCCATACCCTACGTACGGTCGCTCGAGCAGTTGGGGATCAAAGTTCGCCCCGGAAACGCTGCTGTGGATTGCCGCTGGATCTCAAGTGTCTTTACCTGCGATATTTCCGAAATACCTTCCTCTCAGTGTCTCGACGGTTCCTACTGGGCTTCTAATTTGGTAAGACCCGTCAGATTTGCCGAGGCCTTGCAACTGCTTTACCGCGGCTGTACGGATGGGGAGACTGGCAGCTTTGATCTGGCCATCGAAGTAGGGCCACACCCAGCCCTCAAAGGGCCTGCGACGCAGACCAGTGAGTAATCAACTATCATCAGAATTCCCCTATGTGAGCAATTACTGAGCAGTAGTGTTACAGTTCAAGAATGTACGGCCAAAGAGCCCATCCCGTACACAGGACTTCTGGAGCGCGGTACCGATAGCATCGAATCTTTCTCAAAGGCAACCGGGTACATATGGAAGACGTTTGGAGATGACGTGGTCGACTTCGCCGCATACGATCGCTTCGCTGCCAGCGAGCAGGCCACCGCGTCCCGCTTTGTACCAGTCAAGGGCCTTCCCACTTACCCCTGGGATCACAATCGGACATTCTGGCACGAGTCTCGCTTGTCGAAGGCTTTCCGCGCGAGAAGAGACCGGCCACACGAGCTTCTCGGGCGGCAAGTACTGGACGGGACTCCCGGTCATATGAGGTGGCGCAACGTTTTCAAGCGCAGTGAGATTGACTGGCTTGATGGGCACCAAGTCCAAGGCCAAACTGTCTTCCCTTGTGCCGGTTACGTGTCGGCATGCATAGAAGCATGCATGCGCGCATGCGCTGCTGATGAGCCCGTCCAGTCTATTGAGCTGCGAGATTTCAACATTGGCCATGCCATGGTGTTCGAAGACGACGACTCAGGTCTAGATGCTCTGATCACGCTTAGCGATATTTCGCGGTCAGAGAAGCAGGGTCGCAAAGAGATCAACGCTCACTTCTCCTTCCACTCGGCTCCCAACAGCGAAACCCTGGACATGGCCAGTCATGCCAGTTGCCAGGTTCTCGTCATAATCGGCGACAGAACCCCCAACGTTCTTCCTCCCAGGGCGCAGGACTATGAAGAATATGCCCTTTTGGACGTTGAAGAGGACCGATTTTACGATGCCCTTGGCGGGCTTGGCTTTGGGTACTCTGGTCCGTTCCGCGCACTCAAGAAACTGAGGCGAAGACTTGGATCGGCTCAAGGCTTCATACAAAACCCGGCTTCTACTCTCTTCGACCAAGATGCGCCATTGCTGATCCATCCAGCAACCCTGGACTCGGCTATTCAATCCATCATGCTTGCGTTCTGCTACCCTGGCGACAGTATGCTACGCTCGATTTATCTCCCCACGAGCATCAGGCGACTCATTGTAAACCCCCTCAACTGCCTTGAGTTTTCGGGCAAGTCTGTGGAGGTTCCGTTTGACTCGGCCGCATCGGTGGGCACGGCAAAGAGCTTGTCTGGTGACGCGAGCGTCTACTCACCCAGGGGCTTCTCCTACAAGGCTATCCAGTTGGAGGGACTCCAGACGCGGCCGCTGTCTGATCCGACCCAGTCCAGTGAGCTCAACATATTCACCGAATTAACATGGGATCTCGACAGGCCAGACTGTGAGACTGTCGTTGCGAGGACACCTGTCCCTGAGCTCGACGCAGACCTTCTCTTCTCGCTAGAGCGCGTCGCCTACTTCTACCTCCGCAAATTGGGTGACGCAATTCCCCCTTCCGAGCGCGTTAACCTTGAATGGCATTTCAAACGGCTGTTCGCGTACGTCGACCATGTTCTTCCCAGTGTGGCTCGGGGATCCAACCCTTTTGCGCAGAAGGAGTGGATGCACGATACCCAGGAGGTCATCACAGAGATACTGGACAGATATCCTCATAACGCCGATTTGAGGCTCATGCGCGCCGTGGGCGACAACATTGTTTCAGTTGTCCGGGGAGAAACCGTGATGCTGGAGCCCATGGTGCAGGACAACAAACTGAACGATTTCTACGTCCACGCCGAGGGTATGCATCGGTATACTGCCTACCTTGCAGGTTTCGCTAGCCAGATCGGTCATCGATATCCCCATATGAGCGTCCTAGAAATTGGCGCTGGCACGGGCGGTGCGACAAAGTCGTTCCTCCGAGAGCTTGGAGATCAGTTTGCGACTTATACATTTACAGACATCTCTGGTGGCTTTTTTGAGAAAGCGTCTACCGTCTTTGCATCCTACAGCTCCAAGATGAGCTTCAGAGTTCTGGACATTGAGAAGGACATCGATGGCCAAGGCTTCACCGAGGGGTCTTTTGACGTGATTATCGCGTCCTTAGTCCTTCATGCCACCCGGGACCTGGCCCAGACCATGCACAACGTTCGAAAGCTGCTGAAGCCAGGTGGCTACCTGTTGCTCCTCGAAATCACCGAGAACGAACAGATGCGATTCGGCCTTCTCTTTGGAGGGTTACCCGGATGGTGGCTCGGCTACGACGACGGCCGTGCCTTATCACCATGCATTGGTCTAGATGAGTGGGAAAGACTCCTCAAACAGACCGGGTTCTCGGGCATCGACACGGTAGTCCCTCATGAAGAAAAACTTCCTGTTCCTCTCTCGGTTATCGTATCGCAAGCTGTAGACGGCAAAGTCGAATTTTTGAGGCGCCCGTTACATCAGACGTCCGAAGCCGTACTGATTCCTCGTCTTACAATCATCGGGGGTGGACCCAAGAGCACGGCACTGGCCTCAGAGATTCAACGGATCCTCGCCTCGCGCTGCGGCGCTATCAGGTTCATCAACTCACTACAAAGCATTCAAGAGAACGACCTTGTTGTCGGGGGCAGCGTGCTCTGTCTGTCAGACATCGATGGGCCCATATTCAAGTCCATGGAACCTGTCAAGCTCCGTGGCTTTCAAGAAGTCTTCAAACAATCCACCAACGTGCTCTGGATCACTTGCGGAGCCCGTGCTGGAGATCCGTATTCCAGGATGGTTGTTGGTTTTGGCAGGACTATCGTTCTTGAGATGTTACATCTTCGTCTCCAGTTCCTTGATCTGGATACCGCTGCGGCTCCCGATCCGTCTGTGATTGCCGAGGCATTGCTCAGGTTCGAAGTGGCAGGAACTTGGGAGGAGAGTGAAGACGCGATGTCCTCCCTCCTGCATTCAACCGAACCCGAGTTGTCCTATAGCGCAGCTGGTAAAGCTTTTGTTCCCCGATTCAAGCTCAACAAGGATCAGAACGACCGCTATAAGTCAGGGCGCCGCACCATCACCAAAGAGGTGGACGTCACACAGTCGGCACTCGAACTCTTTTACAGCAAAGAGGACGAATCCTATGAGTTTGCGGAAACTGATCCCCAGGAGACCGCACATGGCTGGTTCATCCAAGAACAGATAGTGGAGATCAGAATCGTCTACTCCATCAACCGATCGGTGCGTGTGGCGAAAGACTGTTTTCTATTCCCAGTTGTTGGAGAGAATACGAAGACTGGAAAGCGCTTCTTCGCACTCTCTCCCAAGTCAGCTTCCAAGGTGGCTATTCCAAAGTCATTCATCCTTCTTGAGCTCGAGATACCCGAGGACGAGATAGCGTGCACTCTAGAGCTGCTCTACTCAGAGCTACTTGGGCGCGCAGCTTTGGCTGACGTCTCGGCCGGCACCCAAATATTGCTCGTAAAGCCCAGCGACCGCTTCGGTCGGGCGATCGACCGGCTTGCAACTGATAAAGGGGCCAGCTTGGTTTGCTTTCCTTCTCGTGCCGACACAAAGTGGGAATATATCCAGCCAATGACGTCCAGGTTGGCAATCCAGAATATCTTGCTACCCAAGATAGATCCTGATGCGAATTTTCTTCTCATCGACATGGGTGAGGACCAGTACATGACGACTGCTGTTGTCGAATGCCTACCGCCAGGACAAAGACGGACCATACGAACAGTCGACCTAATCAGTTCGGCAGGACACTTGCCCAAACGTGACTGCAAGCAGGACGTTCGAGCGGCTCTGACTGATGCCAGATATGCCTTTCAGCACCAGAGGCTTGAAAGGCATGCGGATGGATTGCTTCAGCCAGAACTTCCCATCTTACAACTGGAGCAGTTAGTCTCCGTCGGTGATGGCGGTACGCGGCTGCATGAAGGGTTTTTGATCTCTTGGAGATCGAGCCTGAGCACAATACCGGTGTCACTGCGCACCATTGATACAAAGGTCGGCTTCAGGAGTGATAGAACTTACTGGCTCGTAGGCCTCACTGGGGGTCTTGGCCTCTCGCTGTGCGCGTGGATGGCGCGACAAGGAGCTCGTTACATCGCTATCACCAGCAGAAGCCCGAAGGTGGATGGAAGTTTCTTACAAAAAATGAAAACGATGGGAGTCACCATCGAAGTGATCGCCGCGTAAGTCTCCCGCATCTATTTACTAGCCTGTCAGACCTTCTTCAGCCCTCTCTTTGATGTTCGTATCAACCAAGTACGAAGGAACTAACTTATGTTTCTATAGCGATGTATGTGATCGGAACTCGGTACAATCTACGTATATTCAGATTGTGCACAGGCTACCTCCCATCGCGGGCGTCGCGCAGGGTGCCATGGTACTTCACGATACCATGTTTCTTGACCTTGATACAGAACGCATCGACAAAGTCACGAAGCCCAAAATTCAGGGTAGCACGTACTTGGAAGAGATATTCCACAACACTGATCTCGAGTTCTTCGTCTTCTTCTCCTCGATGGCTTGTGTTACAGGTAACCCGGGCCAGTCGGCCTATGCAGCTGCTAATATGTTCATGTCGGGCCTCGCAGCTCAACGCAGACAACGGGGCCTAAACGCGTCCGCGGTTCACATTGGAGCCATCTTCGGCAACGGCTACGTGACGCGAGAGCTGAGTCTAGCTCAACAGCAGTTTTTGAAAAAGGTGGGCAATCTGTGGCTCTCGGAGCAGGACTTCCACAACCTCTTTGCCGAGGCCGTCTACGCCGGGCAATCCCATCGCGGAAGGAACCCTGAGCTCTCGACCGGCTTAATGATCATTGAAGACAGTGACGACTTCAGGAAGAACATCACATGGTTCAGGAACCCCATGTTCCAGCATTGTGTGAGAAATACACAGGGTGCGGGCCTCGTTGAAAATGCTGGGAAGGGCCGTCGTGGGGTCCTAGTCAAGGTTCAGCTCCAAGAGGCCGTTAGTCCGGACGACGTGCGCGATATCATTTACGGTATGTATCAGTATGGAGATTTATATTCTTTCTGAATCGTCAGACTGACCAAAAGAAAACAGAGTCGTTTTCTGCGAAATTACAGGCCAGCTTACAAGTTGAGGAAGGCCGGCCAATCAGCGACTTAACGGCAGACAATCTCGGCATTGACTCCCTGGTGGCCGTCGATATCCGTTCCTGGTTCATCAAGGAGTTCCAGGTCGAAATTCCGGTCCTCAAGATCCTCAGCGGAGCGACAGTAGGGGATATTCTCGCACGGGTGCAGGAATTGCTTCCCAGGGATCTAACGCCAAATTTGGATCCCAATGCGAAGGGTTCTTCGAAGTCGAAACAAAAGGTCCAAAAGGCGAAGGTTGCCGCTGCAGCTACAGCTACAGCTGCAACATCTTCATCGCACTCGAAGACAAGGAGACACAATTCAACCCAAGCCAAGGGGGTAAATGGTTTGAACCATCCGGTATCAGTAATCCCGAAAAGGCTCAACGGGGTAGCCTCTGGAAATGGCGATAAACCGGATGTGACACATGTAGCTCAGGCTCCTGCGACAACGGCAGCATATTTACGAACTGCCACTTCAACGCACTTTGATCATATGCCTGATACCGTCGACACTGGCTCCAGCACGGCATCCTACAGCCAAGCAGATGTGCCAGTAACAGACTTTGCCGATTCTAAGCTCAGCTCTTCCTCTACTTCTTGGTCGGAGATCGACGAAGCTGAAACGGGATCAGGCTACTCCGAGCTATCGGCGAAGCCACCCAATATCAGCATTTCTGAATGCCTCCAACAGAACAAGTTGCTCGAGAACGCCAACTCGACGGTTGGTAGGACAGCACCAATCTCTTTCGCCCAGTCCCGATTCTGGTTCCTGGAGCAATTCCTCGAAACCCCTGCGTCTGCACTCAACATCACCTTGTCAATCGACCTCCAAGGCCCAATACAAGTTGAGAAGCTGAGGAAGGCAGTGTCTCTTGTGGGACAGCGACACGAAGCCCTGCGCACGCGATTTTCCGCCAAGGGCTCAGAGGGCGTTGTGCAAGAAGTTCTCGCCTCATCGTGCCTGAGCTTGGAGACGCACGACATCAACGCCGAGTCACAGGCAGAGGACTGGCATAAGGGCCTTGCCCAGCACAAATACAGACTCTCAAAAGGCGAAAATATGAGAATACTTCTCCTCAGGAGATCTTCGAACTCTTTCCGACTCCTCATCGGTTACCATCACATCAACATGGACGGTATCAGTCTCGAAGTTGTGCTCCGCGAGCTGCAACTCATCTACGACTCACACAGGCCTCCGAGCATTCGAGACATCATCCAGTATCCTGATTTTGCCGAGCAGCAACGCCGCGAATATGAATCTGGGCAGTGGAAAGACGACCTCAAGTTTTGGAAAGAGGAATTCCTGGACCAGGCACCGCCTGTTCTCCCTCTTCTTCCGCTCGCGAAGACCCAAGTGCGCTTGCCGCTCACCTCGTACTCTAGCAACACTGCAGATTTCCACATTGACCAGACGATTCTTGCCACTATTCAGTCGACATGCAGCAGGCTCAAAATCAACCAATTTCACTTCCACCTCGCTGTGTTCTACGCACTTCTGACGCGGCTGCTAGACGTCGAAGACTTCTGCATAGGCATCAGTTCGGCAAACCGGCATAGCCCTCAAACAATGCAGAGCGTCGGCATGTATCTGAATATCCTACCTCTTCTTCTCAAGACCCAACCAAACCAAACATTTGCCAACGCCGTGAAGCTGGTCCGGGATAAGTCCTTGGCCGCTTTCGGTCACTCTACGGTACCTTTCGATGTCATCGTCAACGAGCTGGGTCTCGCTCGAACGGCTTCCAACAGCCCACTGTTCCAGGTTCTGGTAAACTATAGACCCGGGGTCTCAGAGAGACGCAAATTCTGCGACTGCCAAAGTGAAGTTGTGGCCTTTGATCAAGGCCAGACTGCGTATGACTTGGCGCTGGACGTCATTGAAAACCCTGGTGGCGACTGCCGAATAATACTCAGCGGCCAATCGGTCTTCTACGGCGATCGTGAGATGACACAGCTGAAGGGCATGTATCTGGATCTTCTCAAATCGTTTTCTCGGAACCCGGCATCGCGACTGAGCGCCCCTCCACTCTATGACCCAGAGGATGTGAAAGCTGCCATCGAACTTGGACGAGGTATGTAAATAGGCGGATTCCGAGAAACAGATAAAACGTCTTGTCTATTTTTCTCTTCTTCATCACGTTTCACCCTATCTCTTGCTGACAACATCATTGTAGGACCCAAATGGGAGCATAGATGGCCGGCAACTTTAGTCCATCGAATCGATCACATGATTGAGCGTTACGGAAGCAACGTCGCTCTGAAAGACGGCCGCGGAAGCTCGCTTACCTACCTACAAATGGCCGAGAGGGTGAAGGAATTGAGTCTCTCGCTGATTGAACACCAAACCCACCCCATTGGCATTGGCAGCAGAGTAGGCGTTTTCCTTGACTCGTGCATGGATTGGGTCTGCTCCCTCTTGGCCATTCTACGTCTGGGAGCTACTTACGTGCCCCTCGATGCCACTGCGGGGTTGGATCGACTTGTGTCGATCGTGCAAGACTGCAAGCCTGACCTTCTCCTCGTTAACGAACTGATGGAGCCGGAGGCAAGGCGTTTTCAATCACTCATGGCGCCAGAACAGGTCTTCAACATTGATGCCGTTACCAAATCTGCCCGTGAACACACTGTACCCATTGCAGCCGAACCAGGGTCTCTTGCTGCTCTCATGTACACCAGTGGCTCGACAGGGGTGCCGAAAGGAATCATGATGAGGCACGACTCATTTCGGAACAGCATTGAGATCATGACGGACAAGCTATCTTACAAAGAGGGGCAGGACGTCACGCTACAGCAGAGCTCCTATAGCTTTGACATGTCACTCTGTCAGATTTTCCTGGCTCTTTCTAACGGCGGTACGCTACATATTGTGCCAAGAGAGCTGCGCGGCGATCCAGTTGCCATATCCTCCATCATCTCCCGCGAGGGCATCACCTTTACAACGGCTACCCCTTCGGAGCTCAACAGCTGGATTCGCTACGGGGACCCCGTGGCACTGAGAAATTCTGCTTGGAGAGTAGTCCAAAGCGGTGGCGAGCCGGTCAGAGACAGTTTAATCACGAGCTTCCGCCAAGTGGGGAAGCCTGACTTGCAGCTGGTGGACTGTTACGGCCCAACAGAGATTACATTTTGCTGCCACAGCAGGGAGGTGGACTACCAGCGTGACACCATCTCTGGCGCCACAGACGCCGAAGTCAAGGGGCTGCAAACATGGCCCAATTGTTCCGTTTACATCCTCGACAACAATCAGAGGCCGGTACCGGCCGGCGTGGCAGGCGAGGTGGCGATAGGGGGCTCAGGTGTCGTAGCCGGTTACCTTCACAGCGAGCTCGACACCCGCGGTTTCAAGAGGGATAGCTGGGCCTCCAACGAGTTTGTAGAGAACGGCTGGACGCGCCTTCAACGCACAGGAGACATTGGTCAACTCATTCAGACCGATGGGTCGCTTATTCTGGGTGAAAGGATCGCGGGAGACACCCAGATCAAGCTCAGGGGGCTTCGCATCGACCTCCGCGAGATCGAGTCTGCTATCTTCCAGGCTGCCGAGGGCAAGGTATCCGACGCCTACGTCACGGTCCGCCAGTCTAAGACGACAGGGGCCGACTGCTTGATTGCCTTCGCCGTGCCGACTGCATCTCACACCCCCGAAGACCTCAGTCGCATTCTGGATAGGCTTCCTCTGCCGCAATACATGCGTCCGGCTGCGTTGATGCCTCTGGAGAAACTGCCAACCAACTCCTCGGGCAAGATTGATAGACTCGCGCTCAAGTCTATCCCGTTTCATCAGGAACGGGCCCCCCAAGTTCAGCTATTGAATGACAATAATCAACAACTCAACAGCACAGAATCACGGATACTGCAGCTATGGGAACAGGTCATCTCGCACGAGGTGCTCTCTCAGTATATCATCAACAAAGAATCTGATTTCTTCCATGTTGGCGGCAGCTCTATACTTCTGGTGCAGCTACGTGCCGAACTAGAGAAGATCTTTGAAAGGAAAGTCTCCCTGTTCCGGCTGTTCGAAGCTAGCACACTCGGAGGCATGGCGGCGCTTCTTGTACCGACATCTCCTGTGGCTGATCCCTCTTCCGGAAACATAGGAGCAATAACCTCGGGCATCGAGTCAGACCAGAGTATTGATTGGGAGGCGGAAACCGCCGTATCACCCAGCTTGCTCCAGGTGCGCGTCACGCGGAGGTTCTTTGGAAATCCAAGTGTGGTCGTACTCACTGGATCAACCGGTTTCCTGGGTCAAGCCATTCTCAAGCGCCTGCTGGAGGACAGCATCGTACAGAAGATCCACTGCCTGGCCGTGCGGCGAGACGTCGGCGAGCTACCGAAACTCTTCAACTCGCCAAAGGTCATCATCCACCGCGGTGATCTGGCCACGCCATGCTTCGGGCTCTCAGAGGAGGTCGCATCGAGCATTTTCTCGGAGGCGCATGCCGTAATTCACAATGGCGCCGACGTCTCCTTCATGAAGTCGTATGCCAGCCTGAAGCCCGTCAACGTGGATTCGACCAGGGAGCTTGTACGCCTCAGCCTGCCGTACCACTTATCCTTTCACTACATTTCGACCGCCAGCGTCGTCCAGCTCACGGGAGAGGAGAGATGGGAGCAGCAGTCTGTCAAGGCGCATCCGCCACCGCCGGCTGCCAAGACGGACGGCTACATTGCTACCAAGTGGGCCTCCGAGAGGTATCTTGAGAAGATCAGTGACCAGTGCGCGCTGCCCATATGGATCCATCGCCCATCGTCCATCAAAGGGCCCGACGCCCCGCAGACTGACCTGATGACCAACTTGCTCCGGTTCGCAAAGGAAATAAAGGCCGTACCCGACACGGCGGCGTGGAAGGGGTGGCTCGACTTCGTCTCGGTGGAAAGCGCGGCCATGCAGATCGTCGACGAGGTTTACGAGGATTACTCATGGCCCGGCAACGTCAAATACCTCTACGAGTCTGGTGAAGAAGTCATTCCGCTGGCGGACCTTCGGGGCGTGCTAGGGCGTGAGACCAGGTCAAAGGTCGAGGAACTGCCGATGGAAGAGTGGGCGGCACGCGCCGAGGCACAGGGCATGAGTGTTCTGCTAGGTGAATATCTGCGTGCTGTTGCAGGTGTCCCTCTCGTCTTTACGCTCTTGGAGAAGGATGGTGGAAGCTGGTCGTAGGATTGTGGAAGACCTGGTGGTTCAATTCAATAATTGATACCAGGCAATGGAGGAATCTCGCATAATTTGATCTCTTCGTTCATTTTACTTCTTTTTCACAGCTTTCCGTAACCTATACCAGCTGTATTAGAATTGTACTATTTTTATACAATCGATATCTAGATCGTATTCTGTGTCTTTGATGAATGTATGACCCCAATACACATTACTTTATTTTTAGTCTCAACGTCTTCCCCAACATGTGCATGGTGATTACGTTTCATTACCGGTCGTTTACTGACCAACACGTGGTATATGTTTTCAAGGATAGAGAGAAAATACACAGTGATCTGTTGTCAGCGGTTTTCCTGAATCGAACGAATTATTCTCCCCCATTGGCAAGCTAAGCCATCCTCGTCGATCTCCCACATCCTATGCCATTCTGTCGCACGCTGCATATACGACTTGAAGGACACGCTCTTTTGCCACACCCCGTAATATTTTGTAACTCGTAGGCTTGCGTTATCACCCCGGTTCGGCTAATGTCTCCGACTCCGAGTCCGAATCCTTACCGAAAAAGGCCCAATGTTCGGATTCGGCCAACTCCGGAAGCTGATCCATTTCGGCTTCCCACGCCGCAAGGCGGCACTGGACGCATGCCCGGTGTGGATGCCAACTGCTAACTGTCATGTCGACACTGCCTGCTAAGAATGCTGAAGGGTACCTATCCAAAATGGGAACCGATTCGATGCCGCAATACTGGCTAGCTTTGGGCTCCGATCTCACTGGAGGGCCGAGGCTACCATCAAAAGAGTTTACAAGTCCCTACAGACGTATATAAGATGCAATTTCTTTTCTCATGAGTACATCGCTCGCCCAGCACCAGAGACTCCTATGTAAGGTCTAGACTCATTTTTCGAGTTGATCAAAGATGGCTTCTATGCTTTTCAGTGGCAATGGTGCTAGGAGCATCTCGCCCGCCAAAAAAGAGGATGCCACGGTGATCCACCCCCTCATGGCTCAGGAAATCGATACGGCAGCGATCAAGGCCAAGTACGATGAAGAACGAGCTAAGCGCGATTTCATCGGGGTTTCGCAGTTCAAACATCCCCAGGGCTCCACCTCGCGTCTGAAAAGAGATGTGCTCAAGTCACCAGCAACTCGAGACCCCGTAACTGCTGAGACGAGCGTCTTGATTTGCGGGGCAGGCTTTGCCGGCCTCGTCACGGCGGTGAATCTGAAGAGGGACCACGGCATCGACGATTTCCTGGTTGTCGACAAGGCGGGAGGCTTCGGGGGCACATGGTATTGGAATCAATATCCAGGTACGATTGTCCTTGTTCCGAGGTAGCTCTGTCACCCACCCAGATACATGGCCTCGTGCACTGGCGAGGCGCATAAGCTGACACGCAAGCTTTTGCTTGATTTTAGGAGTTGCCTGTGATGTCGAGTCGTATTTGTACCTCCCTTTCCTCGAAGAGACAGGCTACACGCCGAAAGAACGATTCTCATACGGGCCCGAAATCCGCGAGCAAGTCGGAAGGGTCGTGGACAAATGGGACTTGGAACCTCACGCCTACTTCCATACGGAGATCACCGCCATGGACTGGGACGAGTCTCTCCGACGCTGGCACGTCCATACAAACCAACTAGACCACTTTATCGCACAGTTCGTGGTGCTGGCTACAGGAACCTTTCATGAGATGAAGCTTCCTGGGCTCCCGGGTCTCGAGTCTTTCGAAAGACCGCATTTCCACAGCAGCCGATGGGACTATGGCATCACGGGAGGATCCCCCACCGACTGGAAGCTAGACAAGCTGGCTGATAAAACGGTGGGCATTATCGGAACGGGCGCCTCAGCAGTGCAGCTCGTGCCCCAGCTAGCCAAGAATGTGAAGAAGCTCTACGTTTTCCAGCGAACACCGTCGTCTATTTCGTTGCGGGAGAACACACCTACACGCGACGATCCAGCAATTTCTGCCATGGTCCAGAAGGAAGGCTGGCAGCGAGCCCGCATGGACGAATTCGCCAACATCCTACAGGGCGTCATCACGGACCGTGATTGCTCGGCTCTGGAGGGCCTGGAAGCGCTCACGGTCAGAGCGCTGTTCAAGGAAGCCCAAGAGTCGGGCGCGACTGTACGGCTGGATGAGATCCCCCAGCTGCTGCAGATGGCGGACTTCAGACTCATGGAGAAAATCCGCAAGGTGATCGACAACACGGTCCGCGACCGGGCGACGGCAGAGTCGCTGAAACCGTGGTACCCATTCATGTGCAAGCGGCCGGCGTTCAACAACGACTACCTGGAGGCCTTCAACAGGCCCAACGTGGAGCTGGTTGACACGGACGGCAGAGGCGTAGAGCGGCTGACGCAGACGGGCGTCGTGGCCGACGGACGCGAGTACCCCGTCGACGTCCTTGTCTACTCTACGGGCTTCGACTACGAGACCGACGCCGATTTCTGCCACCGCACCGGGATCCGGCTGGTGGGGACTTCCGGGCGCACCATGGACGAAGCAGCCGCCGAGCGCGGTGGGCCCGCCACCCTCTTCGGCATCCATCTCCGAGAGTTCCCCAACCTGCTCAACATCGGGCCCGCCCAGGCTGGCGTTACGGCCAACTGGACGCATACCGCCTACGTGGCCGGCGAGCACATTGCGGCTGTCATTGCAGACGTCCTGCGCGACAAGGAGCGCGCCGACGGCGACTGGACGGAGGTGATTGAACCCTCCGAAGAAACGGTGGAAAGCTGGGGACGGCAGGTCGAAGAGGGGCACGAGATGCGCCTACATTTCAATTCAACTTGTCCGCCAGGCTATTACAACAAGCAGGGACGGCCTGAGGATATCCCCTCGCGCATGGCGTATTATCCTAAGGGTATCATGGAGTGGCAGAGAGTAATGAGAGAGTGGAGAGAGGAAGGTGGCATGAAGGGCATGGAGAAGAGATAGTTGATATGAATAAGAGACTTTTCTGCTAATCGAACAGATATAGAAGTCTGAGATGTCCACACGAACCCAAGAGGGCAAGGAAATGACACCATGACCCCTATTAACCAGAGTTGTAGGGCCTACTTTCTAATCTTGACTATTATTCTATTCCTAGCTGACTGCCTGTAATGGCAGATGATTATCAAAGAAATCTAGGTAGCGATTGGATACCCATCGTTGGCGATCCGAGCTCCCTGGTCTATGCCAGTTTTGGATATTCCCGTGGCGAACGTCACTCAACAACACAACTCCAGCTTCTCAACACCTACTGGATCGCTGCCGTTGGCTCTGAGGCTCTGCTCTTGGAGCACCCGGCGGATTATAGTAATGTTACCATATTCGGGCCTTACGAAGTTTCAGACACCCAAGCCACGATACTTCAATATGATCATACTGGTATGGATGGCAGTTCTTACTATATCGGTCTTTACCTTGTTGCTCGCAGCGGTCGTAGGACTTGTACTGGATCTGAACTTTCAGGTTCCGCGGCGTCTCATGAACGTCTCAACACCGAAGAGGGGCAACCCCAAACTTTGGTATCCCAGCTGGTATCGGAGAGTTATCGAATGAGGCAAGAGCTAGACTGTTGGCTGATTTGAAGGTTAGGTTTGGGGAGATCGAGAACAAGAACGACAGCCCTGACCTTGTCATTGGGGATTGAGCTCTACAGAGGATAATGAGTTGGGGACATATAGAGCGTGCCATGTTGTGAGTGGAGGCCCACGATACCGCTCCTCTCCTCCGTTGTTGTTTGTTATAATAAGCGTCTTGTAGTTACATGTAGGTGCCTGGGGTCTCTGGACCACCCGTCTGCCGCAAGTCCCTATGGATTCTGATCCAGGGTCATGCGTGGAAGAAACATAGATTAAACCACACATTGAGACAGCCAAAAGAGGCAACACCAGGCGTTTGCGAGATGTCGCCATAGACTTGAATTCGAGACACAGAACACCACTGTTCTAAACAGTTGGCGTCCATGTTTTTCCCGATCCTCGAATCCCGTAAAGTTATGTTTCTTGATACCTGTGCTTTGCACACGAACTCCAAGGATCGCGATCAACGGGGCTACTTGATGCAACAAGAGTAACTCTGCGCAACGCAAGTGGTTTACCAATGCCACAGCTCCCACCTGCGGGCTCACGTATGCCAAGGAACGGTGTTGCGCAAGCAGACATCCACAGGTCTTAGACTCGACACTCCGGCCACGGTTTACGTTGTATGTGTGTCAGCACTATCACTCAATAAATCTTCAATAATGCCCTTGGCACAATGCTGCGGTTGCTTCTGCTGGCTGGGCAAGTATGATGTCAGCGCTAGCGCAGTCTGGGGACGGGACGAGCACCTTTCCGTTGAGTATATCAACGTTCACTTCGTCCACAAGGTTTCAATGGGGAAGATTTGTCGTTCGCCGTCATTGGGTTTGATATCAAGTTACACTCGCCATCTGCTTCATTTCTCCAGCATGCGCTCTATCATCCCGCTCTTAGCGGCTGTCGTCGATGCCGCATCAGGCGGCAGGTTGAGCCAAGCAGGTCAGAATTGGGAGGTTCTCTCGCCTATCCCAATTGCACCCCGTCAAGAGCATTCTGTTGTCGCACTCTCCGATACCAGACTCGCCATAGTAGGAGGAATTCTACCAAACCTAGACGCCGGAGTCGGTTTCAACACGACGGCATTCATACAATTCTACGATATTCCCGCCGACTCGTGGTCCAAGCCGATTGACGCCCCCATCCAGGTCAATCATCCCAACGTTGCGGCCGTGGATGGAGACATCTTCCTCTTAGGAGGTCTGACGGTCGCATCGGACGGGGCTTGGCGCGCCTTCCCCGACTCGTGGAAGTACCATCCCTCCACTGGTGAATGGACGGCACTGCCGCCTATGCCAGCGGGGAAGGCAGCCGGCAGCGCGACTGTTGGCGTGCTGGGCAACACCATCGTCCTCGCCGGGGGCATGCGGACACTGGAGCCTATAGGGGTCGAAGGAGAGCAGGACACGGTCGACTTCGTATCGGTGTTCGATACCAAGTCTTGCACCTGGAGCCATGTCCCGGAAGCGGCAAGCATTCTGCCCGAGGGACGAGATCACGCCGCTGGCTCCGTCGTCGGCAGTAGCTTCTACGTCCTGGGCGGCCGTCTCAGCGGCCAGTACAATGTCAAGGATACCGTTTTCGCGTTGGATGTCAACGACATGGACGCCGGGTGGGCGACTCGAGGGGCAAGAATGCCTACAGCGCGTGGCGGCGTGGTGGCAGGAAACGTCGGAGGGAAGGTCTATGTCTTTGGTGGCGAGGGCAATACAGCCGAGGGCTCCGAGGGCGTGTTTGACAACGTTGAGGTCTATGATGTCGAGCTTGATACGTGGCAGGAACTAGGGCCCATGAGACTTCCCAGGCATGGTGGTGCTGCTGCGACGGTTGGTGGGAAGATTTACCTGCCCGGAGGAGGCATTAGGGAGGGCGGTAGTCCGGTGAACGTGACCGATGTATTTAGTGTTACCTAACCAATGGTATTTCAGATCTAGACATGTGTTGGCATTCCGATGTTGATTTCGATATGAGGCTGGCTCTGGGTTCCGGAATCCCTCTAGGTCTTGTGCCAATTCATCACATCTCTCGAAGTCATTATGATGGGAATGCCTAGCATAAGATCAGAGGAAGCCTGTTGACAAACTTTTTGTTTTGAATAGCGGAGTCTGGTTAAGTCGTAGTCAGATGTAATCATGCCGGTTACTTCGGGTTAGGATTTAGGATTTCGGGCTGGTTCTTCCCGTCTACCGGTATTCGCAAAGACTTGTCCGCGCATCCCATCCGCGTAACCGGAGGGTCGCCCTCATTTCTCTCGGCAAGGAAGGTTTAGGCTACCCTAACTAAGCTTTCGGTCAGAGGTACACTCTGCCATTAAGCCAGACGGCCTTGGTTTTCATTAACGACATCGGCGGAGGGAAACGTTCTGCTTCTTTGAAGAAATTTCTTATTCCACCGACGAGGCGTAGCGTGGCCCAAATGTTACGATTTTGCAACGACATGATGAACGCTGAGATGTCCACAGCCATAGTCTTTGATCTACAACAGATCCAGACGATCCGCCCGCCACCCTTTTGACTGTACAATATCCCCCAGCTCGGTTTTTGGCTGGATGTATGGCTTGATCGCGGTCCGAGCTCTAGTCCTCTGCTCGAAAGCGTATGCCATGCTTATCAAATTCTCCTCGCTGAACGCCGCACCAGCAAACCCGATGCCAAAAGGCAAGTTCGGTGCCAAGACATCGAGGTTGCCGAGTTCATCCTTCACGATCGGCGTGTCGTCCG
Organism: Colletotrichum zoysiae; assembly: GCA_030867305.1. Lineage (NCBI taxonomy): Eukaryota > Fungi > Ascomycota > Sordariomycetes > Glomerellales > Glomerellaceae > Colletotrichum > Colletotrichum zoysiae. The sequence continues at coordinate 106,645 of MU842850.1, forward strand.
GATGCCTTCCGAAGGGGACAGTTATGACCGGCGTGCCCAGAAGCGCCGCGGGACCCAGTATGTATTTCGTCGGAAGCACTAGGGCGTCGAGCGAATGGTTCTTCAAAGCTCCCTCGTACCCCAGGGGACCCGCGAGATACTGTCTCTCGGTGTAAAGCTCCCAGAAGAGGGGATCGGTATTGCGGATGCCTCTAACGAGTTCGCTATCCCAGACTTCGGTATTATGTTCCGGATAGCCTTCGCGCGGGTCGCCTTGCGTCCAATTTCGAAGTTCGGCGACCGTGGTGATGTTATAGGGGTTGTAGGTTAGCTTCGCAAAGTATTCCTCGAGGTTTACGAGGAAGTCCGCGCCCATGACCTGGACAGATAGGCTGAGTAGACGTGTAACATGGTCACCCACGGGAAGCCGTATGTCGTCAATAATTTCGGCTCCGGCAGATCTCAGAGTGTCTACCGCAGAGTCGAAGACGGAGATGGAGTAGTTGGTATTAGGCCAAGGTGTGTCTTTAAACAGATGTCTCGGGATACCAATTCGTTTCCCCTGGAGACCCGAGTCAACACAAGCTGCGGCGTAGTTTGGCGTGTCCGTGAACGGTATAGCTGAGGTGTAGTTGTCTCGGGGATCCGGCCCTGCGATAGCTGCTAGTAAATGCGCGGCATCTTTCACCGTGCGAGCCATCGGACCGACTACATCCTGGTGCTCAGTAATTGGTATGACGAGGTGCCGTGAGACGAGACCGAGAGTGGGTTTGATCCCCACGAGATTGGAGACATCGCAAGGCATAGTGATCGATCCCAGTGTCTCCGTGCCAAGCGAGGCCCACGCGAGACCGATTGAAGATGCGATGCCACTTCCTGAGGAGGACCCCGACGGGTCTTGGTTTGGATAGAACGCCCCGATCGCCTGGCCCCCCCGAGCAGACCATCCAGCGCTGGAGTTGGTACCCCGGCAAGACGCCCATTGGTCCATGTTGGTCTTACCAAGAATAACGGCACCGGCTCTGCGGAGCTTGTCCGCCACATTGCTGTCTTCGCCAACCTTCGCTCCAACGAGCGCGAAAGAGCCAGCAGTGTTGCTCATCTTGTCGTTGGTCGCAATGTTGTCCTTCAGAAGCACCGGGATGCCGTGTAGATGCCCGAGAAGAGGCTCGCCTTGCGCTCGCGCTCGGTCTAGAGAAGCAGCTATGGAGACTGCGTCAGGGTTGATCTCGGCGACGGCGCGCAGGTCATCGTTCACCTCGCCAATGCGAGCAACGTAGGCATTCACCAAGTCAACGCTAGTGAAGAGGCCGCTATCGAGCCCTTGGCGTAGATCATCTAGAGTTGCGTCTAGAAGGAGCGGAAAGTTGGCAGTTGAAGGCCGTCGGCAGAATGAAGCTGCATGCACCGAACATAAAAGGCGCGAGGCGGCCTTGGCAAACCAAGATGACGCCATGTTTGTTGGTGCTGTTCAAGTACAACTGATGTGAGATTTGGTCTCACGAATCACCAACGCACCACAGTGTCAGAGAATTCCTCGTGGCGCAGATGTAGCCGTGGGCCCGTGATTTCCATGGACGCGTTCTTCTGGGCGAACACCAGCCTCAAATAGGTTCGGAGGATTGCAACCCCGGTCAGCAATCCCGTGTCATCTAGCCTGTGTTCGTGCGGTTAGTGGGGTATTTGTCTCACTTGCATATGAATATATTGTATGGCTGCCTGATCTGGCTAGAGTGCTGAAGAATTGAATCTTGATAAGCTACGTGAGATCAAAATTTAACCCCGAGCCGGCGAACGGTACTCGGTATGCATGTTCGGAGGAAACTCTGGACTTAATGAAGCTATTCTCGGACCGGCTCCGGATTTGCGGCAACGGTCCGAGGTCCCTGCCACCGACATCCTCATCCAGCGCCACCAGAGGGACAGTGCTCAGAGGAAGAGACGCAGGAGCTGGGCCACCACCATGGCTGCCGAACAGCGTGCCTGGGCAATCGAGATGATCCAGAAGTTCCGAGGCGAGCACCACGCCACCTACCTGGGGCCGCGCCGCGACAAAATGTTGGATGTGTTCACTGCATCCAAGACCAAGGTATCGTGATCCTGAACATCCTTGCGGAGGACGAGGACTTCGCCTGGGACGTCTTGGGCCTCCGGCACATGAAGACACACGAGCGTCAGAAACTGGCACAAAAGCACATGCACTCCATCATGCGTCGACTGGTGACCAAGCTCGAGCACATAAAAGGAACGCTTACCAAGAAGATATGCCGAGACGTCGTAAAGAAAGGGCACTGACCGGCAGCAACCCGGCTTGCCCGCACTCGCCGCCTTTCACCGGGTGATATTGTGACAGCTGCAATCGTTCATGGTTTCATGAGCCTCCTTTACATAAGCTATAAACGCCCCGCTGACCAAGAGGAGTCAGCGGTCAGCTTCACAGCGTATTCGCTAGCAATTGCTGAGCGGCCGGATGCGCTCGCTTACGCCCATCCTGGGATGGTAAGCAAGTCCAACAGCGGATTCTTGGGGACCTCGTGTCGTCTTTCATCCAAAATATCACGATTCCCGATTTCAGATGTGTCCCGATGACTGATACCCGACAGCTAGCCGCCGCCCCTTCCATCCCCTATCTTACCAGTAAGGAGAGGGAGTGGTTTGGTGGAAGATGACTTAGCTGCATGTGGGATATGCACAAACTGATCACTATATAGAAAGAGATGGTGGAGAATGATATATTGAAGGACAAGTGCGTAAGCTTGTAAGATGAATTTAAGACCAGTTGGATTTTGGTATTTGAGGAAAGCACGAAACCACAAGGAGCTTCTGCCTATTTCCAAATGTAAATGAGATGATTCCAAGTTTTCCTTCGAGTTGGACTACTGATTCTGCGATAAGTGTAATTCTTATGCAGCAGACTCGACTACGATTCAAATCCATCTCTTGGACTTACTTTAACAGACCATGGAATATTCCCCAGTGTTGGTGAGTTCAAACTTGTTAATTGCGACACACGAGGTAGGATTCTAGAGGGCCAACATATACGTTGCAATAATAATCCCTACTGAATGTAACAGAGGTACTGACAGTGATACCTCTGCCGATGGGCAGGCTTTCAATTTTCCACGAGAGGCAAACCCACTGGGCCAAAAGATCCGTCAGTGATTTCAATACTGCAAGCCCTGCTGTCAACACTACTTATATGCCCTGTCACATCTGGTCTAATGGGTTTGCCTCTCACGGACACCTGAAAGTCTGAAAGCCTGCCTATTGGTTGATATATTGCGTTTATGACACATAATTTATACTATTGATGAATATAATCGCTCTAAACCCCCATAAGAGGTCTAGTGCAGTTCACCCAGTAAATGTAATATCACAGTACGTAAGACCCAATACGCGGCACCTCTGGCCTGTGCCGTATCTCAATATCTTAATGCAGTATAGAATACCCAATAACGAAAGGTAAAGCGTATATGCTATCAGAGTTTCCTGATTTGGGTAGTAAAATCGATTTAGTAAATAAAGCTAATATTCTACTAGCAGTGCTACCCAATTTAGCTTCTTAATCTACTAAGTCCTAGGCAGCTAATAATATTTTACCCCTACAGGCAGAGGGCAGTGTAAGATGACTATATGGTTAACAACCACGAGACGAAAAGGTCTAGTGACTCTAGTCTTGCTTCCTCTAATCTATGTGTTTCTTCGGTTTATACAACTAAAAAAAAACAATATGAACCAACGGTTTGTTATGGAATAATATCTATACCGCTAGACCATAGGTGCCCTCTCCCATAATTTACCGTTCCTATGACCCCCTCTCCCCGCCTCGCCCGAGTCTGCCTTGCTAATGTAAGACGCAGCGGGTTATGTTTTGAAAGATTTGCAGACAACACCAGGGATTGGTCCAGATGGATTCTTGGCACGTCTGTCGGGATGGAGTAAGGACCAGGGGGTCATGTAGGCAAGCGGCGGCTGAGCATGATCCGACACAGCCCTCCCAGCAAAGGCTTTCCGGGCTCAAGAACCCGCGATGGGACATGCCGCGATTAACGGAAATCAGCCCAATATGGATTCTTACGCAGTATAACTAGCTAAATCAAGCCCATATCTCCGTGTGTTGCCTTTCGGACAGAGGCGTCGGCTGGGCATAGAAAAGCCTTGGGCTCCAGATTGGCCCGAAGGGTGGTAAGGTCTGCTGACGTGTCATGCAGGCGAAAACCACCCTCAAAGTCCGCGATGGGCTTTCGGTCAAGTGCCATCGTTGCACTTTCAAACACTCCGTATACATCAGTGAACACACCCTAATTCTTTAGAATCGGATATGTCAGACTACCCCTTTTCTTGGGATCCCTCCGTGTTCCAACACTCGGATGACTGCGCCCACTATCAATATGCTCTTTATCTCGGCCCACCAATGGCCCCAGCGACGGCCATCACCAGCCTTGTCGACACCACGTTGGGATTCCTCAAGGATGCTTCAGACAGAAGTTGTTCTCTTTGTTCGTGCCTTTACCGATGCGGGCGGCACTTTGTCGACCTGTTCCATCCCGCGGCGGAAGACGCTCGCGTGGGAGTCCAATACACTACCGAATTCACCCAGGTCCGACTTATTTTACGGTCTGTCAAGCCGGGAATGAGTCAGATAGAGGTCAAGATTTCCGCCAAGACCGTCCCGAGACGCTCTCTTTCCTTTATTACCCGCCCAGATGCGAGCGCGGTCGAAACTTCACGACACGCGCGTTCGGTCGATCCGGCGCGAGCATATACTAGCGGTTCTCAGATGCTCGCAGGTACCTCAAGCTGGGGTAGCCGGCCGTTGTTTCGCCAGAGGGCATCACAGGGCCAGCTAGTGATAGAATCGGAGAACGCCATAGCAGCGGATACACTACATCATACGCTGAAGTTGGCGAGGAAATGGCTGGATGAATGCATCCAGAAGCCAGACGACAGTTACTTAGGAGCGAAACCTCATTCCATGTGTCCACCAAACCATGCCAGTCCGCTTCCTACACGAGTCTTGTGCATTGAAAACAACGCAATTCGGCTCGTGGTGACTAACGGTGGCCGAGGTCGCTACGTCTGTCTCAGCCATTGTTGGGGAAGCTATCACAAAATAACCACAACAAGAGCCAACATCGGGTCGCATATGAAAGAAATACTATGGGATGGGCTTCCCAGGACTTTTCAGGATGCAGTGGCCATCGCGGATGGGCTGGACTGTCCATATCTCTGGATCGACAGTCTCTGCATCATCCAAGACGACCTGAGAGATTGGGAAATAGAGTCGGCAAAGATGGCATCAGTCTACAAGCACTCCTATCTTACGATCGCCGCAACTCGGGCTTCTGACGGGAGGGATGGGTGCCTTCTGCCGCCCTCAGAGCGCCGTTACATGTGGTCCCCCCAGATATCCCAAGCCTCACGGGCGCAGGCACGAAGTTGTCGGACGGAGGCTATTTGCAACCTTCAGCTCTGGCAACCATTTGAGTCGTCTGGTTGGACAGCGCTATTAGAACCCAGGCACGACATCCTGAACCACGCCTGCCGAAGGCCGGTAGAGGAATATCTCGACCTCGGATTCCCCCTGCTCACTAGAGCGTGGTTCCTCCAAGAGCGGCTGCTAAGCGCCAGGGTGCTGCATTTTGGACCTTCGGAAATCTACTGGGAATGCTTCACGGGGCTGCGGTGCGAGTGTCTCGAGGCCGAAGACACTGATGACAGGTCCGCTTTCCTGCGTTCGACCAGCCAAAGGACGGCCAAGGAATCCTTTTCGAAGCTGTTTACCGGTTCCACAAGCGGTCGCCCCGCCCCGTACACGTCGAGCTTTTCGAGCCGAGAGGAAGCGTGGGCGAAGCTTGTGGAAGAGTACAGCAGGCTATACCTGACGGAGGAGCAGGACCGCCTTCCGGCCCTGTCGGGGATTTCCGAGGACCGAGACAAGTACGCGGCTGGCATACTGCTCGAATACTTCCCTCGGTGCCTCTACTGGATCGCTGGCCCCGGTTCCGGGAGGCGGAACCAAAGGCCGAGAGCATACCGTGCGCCGACCTTCTCCTGGGCATCCATCGACGGCCCGGTCAACTACGTCTCGCCACCGCGCTACTCGCTGTTGCCAGGCAGTACAAAAGTGGTCTCGGAGCTCATCGAGAGCGCCTGCACCGTTGAGGGATCCGATCCCCGCGGGAGGGTGACTGGTGGCCACCTGAGAATCCGCGGATGGAGCGGCCGTGCCTTGGTGAAGAGCACAAGCCGGGAACGAAAGGGCACCGTCTGCCAGATCCAAAACGACGGACTTTCCCAAGCCTTCATTTTGGACGTGGAAGGCGCGGCAGACCAAGAATGGGCGTCTGCCGGCGCCGAGGTCACCTGTTTGCTTCTGGAATGCGGGAAGGCCTCACTCGGCTGGGATAACCATATTTCGGGCCAGTATCGCGCGGTGGCTTTGGTGCTCAGATCGTCTCCCAGAGTCCAGGGCGCATTCGAACGCATCGGGTTGATCTATCCGGGTTGGAAGACGGACTACACGGGAGGTTTCATGGCGGATGGAACTGTGGTGGCCACAGAAGTTGGCGTGTACGTTGACGGGATGTTTGGGGCTGCTCCAAAATGGTTTACAAACATACAGACTTTAACAGTCGTCTAATAGTTTCATAGCGGTGTTGGAAGATATTATAGCCTACTAACATATGGGTAAGTGCCACTTTTATACAAAGGAAAGTTAGTATTCGGGTTAAAAAAGTAAAATGCATTATGTTATAAAAACGACGCCGTTAATTACGGGCAGCAATCAACACCTTATCCCCTACGACATAACATAAGTAACTTACTGTAATATGTAACTATGTAGGTATATCATATAACACTAGGTATTTCTTAATCATTACTAACCTAACTACTAAGCCGGCCCGTACTACCCTATCTATAGGAAAGCAGACAGAACCAACCCTAAGCTTTCTAGTAAGTGTAGTTGTATATACTAGTTCTAGAGTTCTAGGTTAACCTTAAGGGTGTGTTAGGTACGCGGAACACATAGGGGAGAAGGGGAGACGCAGGTAGACCTCGAGATTCCGTGTTTTGTGTAGCTTAAACCCAGAGAGACCTGGAGGGTATTCCGATTTTTCAACGTCCGGCTCGTCTCTAACAGCCGTAGTCGGGCAAGGTAAATAGGTCGGGCACATTCTATATCAACACACGATTATCCTTCTCGTCTCCTGTCTCTTTTTCTTTCTGCCTCCTTTGATCCCCCCCAACGCCATCGCAATGCATCAGTGACCGACAAGGTCCAGTCCCCCACCGTCGAACATCCCCCAAGGGGAAAAGGCGGAGGGGGTGGGGGAGGCGGATCGTCATCTTCTCTCCCCTTCTCCCTTCTCCCCTCTCCCCCGCCCCCCGCTGTTCTCGACAAAGGCGCAAACCTCATCGTCGTCGTCGTCTCCGATCTCCCTCTAGAAAACCCGCGAGGCCTGGTATACGCACTGGTCAAACCGCGGATTGCCAGGCCCAGGACAAACCTGCGCGCGTCACACAAACATCTAAACCCAGAAAAAGAAGGAAGAAAAAAAAAAGAAATTAAAGCAACAACCCCCCCCCCGAGATTCAGAAACCGTCTTCCCTACTAGGCGGACCCCATCATCAGGCTCTCGACCATGCCGCCCGTCTCGCACGCGAGCTGCGCCTTCTCGACCTCGTGGGCGACGCGGCGCCTCAGCGTCCGGAAGCCCTCGAACAGCTCGGCGCTCGCGGCGGCGTACTCGGCGTACATCTCGACGAGCACCAGGCCGACCTCGACGCAGACGCTGACGTAGCGCGGGTCGATGACGTGGTTGCACGCCCACTTGAGCACCGGCTGCACCGTCCTCTCGTCCCGGCCGCCGAGCGCGTCCCGCACCGCCGACCGGTGCCGCAGCGCCAGCAGCAGCGTCAGCACCGCGAGCGGCGAGTGGTCCTTGGCCCGCGGGTCGAGCACCTGGTCCAGCGCGCTGGCGTAGCGCCCGTGCCGCAGCGCCCTCTGCCACGCCGTCTCCCTGGCGGCGCGGGAGGCGCGCGCGTCCTGCGCGACGATGACCTCGGCCTGGCCCTCGCCGAGGGCCTCGAGGCGGCGGTGGGCGGCGGCCTTGCGCTTGCGCGTCTTGGCGACGCGGTCGTGCTGGTCGAGGGTGCCGGCGACGAGGGCGGCCATCTCGCGCTCGCGCTCCTTCTGGCGGGCGGCCTCGGGCCCGGTGAGGCGCGTGCGGACGGACAGCACGCCCGACTGCATGCCGACGACGAGGTGGCGGTCGGCGTGGTCGGCCGAGTCGGAGGCCGAGAGCACGCGGAGGGAGAGGACGGGCGAGGGGTACTTTGTGGAGGAGACGACGTTCCAGGCCGTCGTCTCAAAGACCTTGACGTGGCCGTCGAGGCCGCCGGTGACGAGGCGGGTGCCGCCGGAGGCGAGGCTGAGGGAGGTGACGGTCTTCTGGTGGTTGGAGATCTGGTGGACGGGGCGGGCGGCGACGAGGTCCAGGACGGAGACGTTGGGGCCCGAGGCGGCGAGGAGGGTGGTGCCGGAGGACAGTGGCAGGACGGACTCGACGGGGGCGGCGTGCTTGAAGGTCATGACGGCGGCGTTGGAGCCTATTCTGGGGTCCCAGATCCTGACGGTGGAGTCGTAGGAGCCCGAGACGACCATGTTGCTCGCGCCCGAGGGGGACGTGGCGGGGAAGAACTCGGCGCAGCGGACGTAGTCGGCGTGGCCGACAAAGGTGTGGGTCGGGTCGTTGGCGGTGAGGTCCCAGAGGCGGACGGTCTTGTCGTCGGAGGCGGAGAGCAGCGTCGTGGGCTGGGTGTTTGAGAAGCGCGTGGCCCAGACGGGCTGGCGGTGCTTGGTCCAGGTCTTGAGGATAGAGCGCGAGTGGGTGTCGAAGACCTGCATGCGCCCCGTGTCCTCGGCGGCGACGAGCACGCGGCCGTCGCGGCGCAGGGAGCCGGAGCGGGCGACGTCGGCGAAGCGCGTGATGGTCTTTTCGAGCTTGCGGGTGCGCGACGAGTAGAGCTGCACACGGGTGCCGGTGGTGACGGCGAAGAGGCCGTCCGCCGACGTCGAAGAGATGTGCGTGATCGGGTACGATGTCGGCGAGGGGATCTGGAGCTGGTTCTTGAAGGACTTCCAGTAGCGCTGCTCGGCCGTCACGGGGGACGGGCCCGAGGGCAGCTTCACCTGCGGGAGGGGTCCCACGGGGGCTGCCATTGTGGTGATGTGCGTGCTACTTGTTTCTGCGGCTCAATTTCAGGCGAGGAGTAGTCGGTATGCCTGCGTATGAGGGCTTGTTGTGGCGGAGAAGGCGCAGTTTGGGAGGTGATGTCGTCGTTGTGATAAAGACTTTCGTGATATTTTTTTTTGGAGTTTGGCAGAAAAACCGCTGTTAAGGCAAGGGGAAAAAAGAATAAAAAAAGATTCTCAATTGAGAATTTCTTTGGTTGGCTAGTCCCGGTCTGGTTTAGCGGGTACCCCACGCCGGCTCGATAAGATAAGGCGCGGGGCCGGGGACCTCGAGGCTTGGAAGGATCCGTGACAAAAGACTAGTTGGTTGGTTGGTTAGTTTGGTGCACGAACGAGCTACATAACTAAATTAGTAGCTTGAAAATCAAAGCGTGATGTGAAAACCTACAAGACATAGTTGTTCAACGCATGCGATGTTGAATGTTTGTTTTTCTCCTAGCATTTATTGACACAACTTGGGATTGTGTGTTCGCGAAACCTCTTGATATCACGTAAGCACCATCGACAGGCAGCGAGGGCGTACCGACTCCGGCTTCACATCTAACCTCGTGCTATATGAGAAGCCTCCAGTAAAGCAGACAGACCCAACGCCCAAATATCTAGGTAGCTAGTTCTAGACAACCTCGCCGAACGAAGCAACCATCCATGCCCGCCGTCTTTGACAAGGGGAGCGCACCACGCCCACACACACTTCATCAGCCAACACCGTGTCCAACCATCTCGGCACGCAACGTGAGAAAACCTTCGACAGCTGTGCCCATCTCCAACAACGCGCAGAATACGATGCCGCAGAACCCCGAGGCTGACAACCGTCCGTCCCGTCCATCCAACCACCCCCTCCCCCTACCGCTTGGGAGAACTAAAGTCCATGCCCCCCCCCCCCCTCGAAAACCTTCCTTCTCCTCCTTATTTCTTTCTAGGATGTGCCTGTAAACTCTCTCGCTCACCGCTCGTGGTAATGTCTGTTGTCGCCCTTCTTCTCAGGGGGGCAGTTGTGCACCCAAAGTCTAAAAAACCCTTTCTTCGACGGACCCTCCCCTTGGAGAAGAAGAAAAAAATACAGAGTCGTACTGGTGTTAAAGACACCCTAGTAGTGGTATTTTCGTGAAGCGGGGAAAGGAATAAGAAGAAGAAAAACACAAACGGAAGGAAAACAAAACTAAAAAACATAATAATGAAAACGCTAAATATGAGGACAGGCCTGCTGCTAATAGCTATTGCTGCTACCAGACAAATCAAATCTCTCCATCAACGCTCAGCGGAACATGTCGAAATGGGTTGTCCGCCGCGCACCTCCACCAAAATGACGTCGTGAAACCATACAGCGAGTGCAGTTCACCAAACATTCTTTCTGAGAATTGAAGAACTTCTTCTCACAACAGCAAGGGTCAGTCAGATGTAATAGGGATCAGCATTTTTTTGAACTTTGTTTGAATTTCTCATTGACCCCGTAATAACCTTGTGTGATCTATGTAACACGCTGATAAAAGCATATTCAAAACGAATTTTGAGCCGTTGAACTAGGGTATACCATCCTCTTCCTTCTCCTTCTCCCCTTACGCGACGGAACCGAAAATAGTCTCCATCACGATACCTGCAAGGCACGGTTAGCGTCGAGGTAAACAATATCGCGTCGTGAGACACGAGCGCATCATCATCAAACTCACCAGTGATTCTGTAAGGGTCGGCATTTGAGGCGGGGCGGCGGTCCTCGAAGTAGCCGTAGCCCTTGGCGGCGCACTCTCTGGGAATACGGATCGAGGCACCACGGTTGGCGACTCCGTAAGAGAACTGGTCGATGGAACCCGTCTCGTGACGACCGGTGAGACGCTTCTCGTTGCCCTCGCCGTAGACGGCAATGTGCTCCTTGTGGCGGCCCTCGAGCTTCTTGATGGCGGCCTCGATGTGCTTCATGCCGCCCTCAACACGCATCTCCTTGGTGGAGAAGTTGGTGTGAAGGCCGGCACCGTTCCAGTCACCAGGGATGGGCTTGGGCTCGACCGAGACCTTGGCGCCAAACTCCTCGGCGATGCGGGCCAGGAGGAAGCGGGCAAGCCAGAGGTGGTCACCCATCTCGATGCCGGTGCAGGGGCCGACCTGGAACTCCCACTGGGCGGGCATGACCTCGGCGTTGGTGCCAGAGATCTTGACGCCCGAGTACAAGCAGGCCTTGTAGTGGGCGTCGACGATGTCGCGCTGGACGACCTTGCCAGCACCAACACCGCAGTAGTAGGGGCCCTGGGGGGCGGGGAAACCGTTGGTGGGCCAGCCGAAGGGACGGTTGCTGAGGTCGAGCAGAGTGTACTCCTGCTCGAGACCGAACCAGGGCTCGTGGGCGGCGTGGGCCTCCATCAGCTTGGCGCACTCATGTCTGTAGTTGTACTTGTTGGGGGTACCGTCGGCGTTCCAGCACTCGGCGAGGACGAGGATGTTGGGGGATCCACGGAAGGGGTCGGGGAAGACGGCGACGGGCTTCAGGTAGACGTCAGAGTTGTCGCCGGGGGCCTGGTTGGTGGAGGAACCGTCGAAGTTCCACATAGGGAGGTCTTCGGGGGTGTACTCCTTCTCCTTGAGCGTCTGTAGTAACACATGATGGTTAGCTCTGTGTGTCTGCCAGAGGCGGTGTGATGCAACTGTGTGAATGGTCCCCCGACTCCTCCATGCCCCCAAGCTTCTGAGCCGTGCCTGGCTGCCGAGTCTGACATGATGCGATGCACCTTGCCGACTCCAGGAGCCCATGTTTTGGTACCTGGGGGCTTTGTGTGGAGAACGGGGTGCGGTGCCATCGCTCGGCCGGCGGCAGCAACTGGGGCGAGAAGACGCCGAAGGCCAAAAGGGCAAAAAATACGGGGTGAGCGACTGGCAAGAACCCCCAATAACGGCGCTGCGGCATTGAACCCTGCAACCGTAGGCAAGGCAAAGCAAAGCAAAGCAAAGCAAAGCAGAAGCCTTGGAGGGGTCTCGGTGTCTTGGGCGTCCACACGGATTGCGTGGGGCGAGGTTCCTTGCAGGACCGAGTCGTGGCCGAACCATGCCAGCCAGGCCTGGTCGCACAGGTACGTACCGACCGCCCACCCGCACGCACGCACCTGGAGGGGCAATTGTTTTGACCCCCGCCAAGCCCCCCCCCAAGTGCGTATCGATCCGTATCTTTTGATGCCCCTCTCTCTGCCCGCCATGCCAGCCGGTACTCGGAGACACCCCGAGGGGAAAGAACACCGAGCGCCCAAGACCGCGCCCCCAGTTTTGTCGCGCCTCGTCGCCGCAGGAAAAGAAAGGAGGCATGCAACAGCAGCGCTCTTTTTTTCTCTTACTTGCTGAGTGAGACGGGCCGTACGAACGAAGCCCCGAGTCGCGTCCCTCACATCGAGGGGCGTAAAGTACGGCTTTGGGCGAAGACGGCACCGAGGCCGGCGGGGCCAAACAAAGAGGGAACCAAAATAGGGAAACGGGGCAAGGTAGAACGAGACGGATGTCGCAAACTTACCCTCGACTTGGAGCGGGTCTCGCCGTCAGCGTCGACCCAGATGTACTCGGCCATGATGTTGCCCTTCTGGTCAAGCTTGAGGTACTTGGCCAACTGTTGTGGACGGGGTCAGCATGTTTGCTTATTTTTGTCTTTGGGCCGTGATGCGCCAAGACGACAGCAGGATCGACTACGATCAGCCGATCCCACCATCGGCTGAGCTCGGGGGGGGGAGGCGGTGTGTTCTCACAGTCTCGGGCTTGGAGGTGAAAGCAGCTTCCGTCGCCTGTGAAGAGAAGACTCATGTTAGCGCATGTCCATTTTTCAAAGGCAAGGAGGCATGCATCGTGTGATGAAGTGTCGGAGGGCGATCTGATCTGGTCGCGATCGGAAGGATGTGTATGACGTGCGGGGTGCGGTGCGGTGCAGTCAGTCAGTCAGTGCTGAGGACAGAGTGAACTTACCATTTTTGCGGTTGTGTATGGTGAGAATGTGGAAGAAAGAAAAGAGGTATGGTATGGTACGGGGTCAACTTGGATCCGAAGAGGTTCGAGCGACAGAGATCTGGTGATCTAGGTATCGGTGGTGGGATAGAGGGGATGGATTTGGAAGTAGAGAAAGAAGGGGGTTCGATAAGAGGAGCAGACGAAGCGGGCGGTTGAGGGTTTTATGTTTTCCCAATGCGCTCGCTGCCCGCAGGAAGGAGGGAGGGAGGGAGCGAGCAAGACGGACGTGGGCTGGGAAACACCCTCGCAAGGCGGCGGCGGCGGCGATGCGTCGATGCTTTCTTTCTTACACACTCCAACCATCCATACCTATGATACACATGGTACCATGTATGTACATACACCCAGCGAATCTGCAAGGTACCGTCGAGATACAACATGACAACCGCGGTCCTCTCCCACGAACTGTCGCAGGCAGCCAGTACAGAATCGTCACTCTGCCCCCCGCTCAGGTTCCTCCTCAGGTATTCGTAGTCCTTCCCAGCCAGCCAGCCCAAAGATAAGGCCAACCCATCTCAGCCTGCAAGGGTGTGGCCAGCTTGTGGCTTCCGGTATCGATTGATTGTGGGCGGGGTACCTACTACGTACATCCTACCTGGTAGGGAGGGGTGACTTGTTGGCACCTGCTGCCATTCGCCCGCCAACCCAGAGTAGGTATTCGTATTTTCTAGTGTACCTAAACTGCCTACGTAAGGCAAGGCAGGTGGGTAATAGGCAGGTGAGTACTGTAGGTACTGTATCCGTACATACATGGCATACCTTCCTTGGGCTTGCTTTCCCAGGGTCTCTCTCGCATTGTCCAAGTCGAGATACCTGCGCCCACCCATTCCGCCACCATTTGCACCGCCGTCAGAGGTACCGCTACCCTACCGCACGCATCCCGCCCTCCCTCTCTCGTCGCCAACGGCATCGCGGTCTGGTCTACTGGGTACCGGTATTCCAGCGCAAATGCGACAACCGGACCATTCGCCGGGCGGATCTCCTCATGCGCTCCCACTTGGGTGGTTTTGTTCTGTCAACCCTAGTCCCCCGCGGCTGATAAGTAGCAAAGTCACAACAAGGTCACAAGAAGGTCACAAGAAGGGGAATAAAAGAAAAACAGTGATGGAAATAAAAATAAAAAAAGTGTGACGATGGCTTCCATGTGCCCCCCCGGCTTGGGACCAGTCAGATGTCGCCCGAGGCAGCCCAGTACAGCATGTGCCTGCAACTAGCTGCATTGAAATTCCCACCGTCCAGCCCCCCATCCGTGAAATGACAATGAATGAATAGCAAGCGAGGCCCGTGAGAAAATGCCAAAGGAAAGGTCAAAAGACAAAGAGCGCGCAGTACACACGTACACATACACCATCGTACATAATGTACATACCTATCCAGTTTAGGGTAAAGGTGTCTGTCTGTCTGTCTCTCGCCCATCCCGGCAGGAGCAGTCCGTCCTCCCACCCGTGCCACAACGCGGGGTACGTACCGATACATGGTTTTACCAAGCGCACACCACCCCCACGTCCTGCTCTGTTTCTATCCTTGGAAATGCTCCTCGCCGCCCTCGCCCTCGCCCTCGCCCTCGCCGCCGTTGTCGGTGTTATTGTTGGGAAGCAGATGCCTGTAGTAATAATTGCTTGCTGGTGGTGGTGGGATGTCGCTTCAGCGTACAAGACCAGAAGGCCTGGCGGGTGTCTTCCTGGACTCGGCCATCGTATCCCATCCAGACCGATTGCAAAAGAAAGTGCCCTGGAACTTTCAGGCCCCGAAAGTGCCGCTCTCGTACGGAGCGGAGCGACCGACTGGCGATCCAGAATGCACCGAGGCGGGCGAGAGGGGGAGAGGGGGACGTAAGAGAAGACCCCGTCGCCTGCAACTTGGTTCCACGCCGACGATCGCATGGTCATATTGCGACAACCTGCATAGTCCTGGAGCCGGCGCAACTTGTCTCAAGCAGCGATACACACATGCGTTGGTTTTCCTCGCCTTCTCCATCCTCAGTCTCCAAACCTTGCCGTGAGTATGCTTGAGCGCGGCACAGGGAAAGATGACCATCCTTCAGGAGTCGCGTCCTTCTTCTTCTCCTCCTCCCTAGTGGCTAATCCCGCCTGGTTCGTGCATATGGTCGTCTCATGAAACATGAGCCGCCTCTCTGCAGTATTATGTTAACCATCCTTAGTGTTGCTTTGCAAGTTTTTTTGCGCCTCCGTGTGCGCGTCTGTAGCCCCCTTGGTGGGGTTGACTGGCGACTGAGGTTCCCTCTCTTGAAGTATCTGTACCTCTGCATGGAATCTATCTTGGGGGGGGCTCCCGATCTGGACTGAACCCAGGCGACGTCGTCACACATCATCCATCCCACCTAGAGGTTATCGCGCTGCAGCGAGGGGCAAAAGGTGGGGGACGTCATGTTGCGGTTCAGATACCTACCCTCCGAGAGTTGAAGTGTGCGGCCAATGCGGTGCGATCCGATGACCTCTTGTCGGTATCCTGTTATCGACCTCCGGTATACAACAACACCTCTTGATCTCCGATGACGGCGCAGTAGCCTTTCCCAAACCTTCGGGATCACTGGCCAGCTCGTCCTTCCGGCCAGTGTTCGATCGCCTGTTCGTCAGCGAACTCCCCACTCCAAAAACATTTTCATCACGAAGGGGCCTTGTAGAGGAACCCTCTCCGGAAAGAGGGCCAATCCACATGGCTTGCCGTGACCCGTCCGGCAAGACTTGAGTGAATAATATCCAGCTAGCTAATATGCAGCCCAAACGTCTTTTAGACTGCAGCATGCACAAAGCTAGAGCCTGTCGAGGGGCCCGGCCGCCAAGGATAAATACCACTCGATAATATTGTGTCGTTACTTCTTGCCCGCAGCTCAGGAATAGGATGCTTCCAGTCCGTCATATCAAACACACAACACTTTGTTCCGATACGGCCGCGTATCAAAGCCAAGCTTCCCCGCAGTCCTGCCTGTGACAAGCTAAGACCTAGGTATTATACGCGGCACCGCCGTCGGGTAGAGGATTACCCCCAACAATGCTGTCCCAACATCTCACATCTCACTCGTCGGCCGCGGGCGATTCAGGCTGTATTCTGGGATGGCCGCTTGCCATTGCCGCTTCTAGAGAGGGCTCAAGTAAAACTTTGATGATTCCATTATGGAACTTGTTCTCCAGATGTGACCTGCAGGAGACCTCCATCCCGGGTGCCTCCAAAGCATCAATTGTGGGACGCTAGTGGACGGCTGGTGCATTTCGCATTGCTGGCTTATCGCTTGGTCGTGATTGGTCGAGGTTCTTCTGCAGAATAATTGAATTCTCTCAAGAGCTGTGTCGGTTCCGTCGTCTCCTTAAAGACCGGCATTAATCGCTCAAGAGGACCCGGTCACCCGTGACGCCCTCGACTGCTAAGCACATTTCCCTCTCTTGTCATTCGCAACTCTTGTTGACCTGCAACGATGCGTAGCTTCACGAGGTGTCGTTGGCCTCGGTGAAGCGTGTGGCAGCTGACAGACAAGCTTACTCGGTGGAGAGCGGCGGGCGGTTGGCAGTGAAATGGGGTCGCTGCTTGCATGAGGTGCAGTGAAAAGTACCCCGTCCATGGCAGAAACGAGCCGTTTGGATCCAACCCGATGGCTAGTGCCGCAAAGTTGGGTTCTGGAAAGTGTGGATGGAGCAGCCATACCTGCGCTGTATTCGTACACTGGGCTTGGCCGCCGGGCCGGCGGGGAAGGGGGGGAGGGTAGAATTGGGTCGACTGTGGACTGGGTGTGTTCCCTCGCTGAGTTGACGGTGGCCAGGACTCTGCAGAACCGGCTTTGTCGAACAGGTCGCCGAGACCGGGCAAGCAGCAGCCCAGCGGCAGCGGCCGGCAGGCGAAAACACGGCACCCCCGACGACACGGGATATCCGTGAATCCCACACCGGCAATTTATCGAACAGACCCATCTCGACCGAGTGTCTCTGTCGCTTTCGACAACGAAACTGTTGAATGCCACCATCGCTCATTTTTTTTTCTTCTTTTTTTCTCTCTCTCCTTTTACCTCCTTTCGAGCGCATGCGAAAAGTGGTCATTTCCCATCGTCCGAGCTACGGTCAACGACGAGAATTGTCTTGTCGCTGAGTGGTTGGCGTTGACACACAGTTATTCTCTGATTGGTCGGCTACCACCCGCCACGATCGGGACCTGGCTGAACACTGCCGGGGCACCTGGGCGAGGCACGTCAAGGGTTTCAATTGAGACTCCCACGAGATTAGGATGACGTCTTTGGGATGGTCAATCGGGGATCGATGACCCGGAAGAGCGGCGACCTCCATCATCATTGTGATCTGGAAGTGATCTCGAGGAGTTCTGTAAAAGCAAACTCGGAGACCAGCACCGGAGAAGACTGCTTCCGTGACGTCGGCCACGACAAGTATCGACCGGCAGTGGCCTTGACTCGAACATGGGGACGCCGAAACAGGACTCGGATCATGAAGTCCCTCTGGTCTCGTCTCTAGCTGAATCCAGCCGGGGCTCCCTCAGGGGGTTAGGTGCCTCGGCGTGCGGCGAGCGCCACA
The DNA here is from genome assembly GCA_030867305.1 of Colletotrichum zoysiae. NCBI lineage: Eukaryota > Fungi > Ascomycota > Sordariomycetes > Glomerellales > Glomerellaceae > Colletotrichum > Colletotrichum zoysiae. The sequence continues at coordinate 124,390 of MU842850.1, forward strand.
TGGAGTGGCCGAAAGGCCTTAGCAGTTCCAATATGCTAAGACGATGGGTGTGGCACAAGCCCTGAGCAGGGCGCAGTCGACATCGCGAAGCTGGTTGAGTCAGGCTCGTGTTCGGCCGACAGCGGCGTGTGTTTATTTTCGGAGCTTCGTTCCGGAACCAAGCGGTGGACGAATGTGAGATAAGATGGGATCGAGGCTGCTCTCGAGTTGCCAAGACATGCTTTGACGTGTCGCAGCGCGAGCGTGCAATGGATGAAGAGGCTACGCCCCGAGTCCAGCTGAGAGGAGGAGGCTGTCTTTGACAGACGGTGAATCTACGACGGTGCGCATACAATGTTAACATAGTATTCCGCACTGTGCAAATAAAGGCTGATGGCGGGTTGAGGTGGCAAGTGCAGCTTTCCCAATCCAACATCTCTTCCTTCCCGAAAGAGACAGAACTGCAAATGCCAGACTAAAGATCACATGACTGGCGGTCGGTTGAGGAAACAGGAATGATAGATGAGGAGGGAAACTGCACTTGCCTGACGTTCGCTGCGTGCAGAGGACCTCTCAGTACGTATCTGAGAGTACCTATCTACCTACCTATGAGAGGAATCTCGAACGAAATTCGCAGACTGGAAGTATACCTCTGTCTTCCGCCGCCACTGCGCTGCATTTCTTCCGATCAATCAGCAGCCCGGTTCGAGGCTGTTTTGACGCCCACCAACACCAGCACACCCTTATGTCTGCGTCATGAACTGGACCGAAGGGGCTCTGGCTCGTCATTCGCGAGGAAGAAGTTGGAATCCGGAGCTCGCGAAGCAGAGACAGTACTTTGCCAAGGCTCGTGCAGGGCCTCGGGGCGCCTTGAGACCAAACATCACCTCTATCTCAATCCTTCCTCGGCAGCCCGAATCGCCTACGTTGCATCCTGGTAAACAGCCTCCAAGGACTTTGTTAGAGAGCTCGCCACATTTTCAGCACCGACAGAGCCCGCGTGAAGACAATGGGAAATACCACGTTGGCCACTCGCCCCGCCAGCGTTCGCGGGAGGAAGAACCATCCATGGAGGGCCGTGGTTTTCCTAAGCCTCACGGATCGATGCATACGAACGCCAAACGAAAGCACGCCGTGGACGACGAAGAAGCGTTGGACGTGAAGAGACTGCGGTTGTTACAAAAGACTGACTGGGCCGGCATCAAGGTCCAAAAGCCGACACCCCTCCACTTCTCGGCCCGCAACAACTTGGCTGGAAACCAGATCTGGGGCTTTCGCAAGAAACACACTACTGGGCAGCCCGCCCCTTTCATTCAGCAGATTAGGCACAACAAAAATGCCCTGAGGGGATCCGCCACCACTCACAGCAGCACTCATGATGGGGATAGAGAAGTCAGAATCATGATTGGCAGTGAAGATATTCGGCTCGGCACCGAAGCCTCGAGTACAGAGAAGAATAGAAACAAAAGGCCTCTTCGAACCATCTCCAAAGCAAACAATTATCATCAGTCAGGCTACTTCCAGCATTCTTCGTCTCGGACACCCTCGCAACACCACGCATCTCCAGGAAATCATGGCCACAGGGAAGTGGCAGGTCAAAGGACAAAACGCCTTGTATCCTCATCCGCTCCACGTGGCCGACGAACCAGGCTTGAGCGTGTGCGGCGCGCGGGTCAACATTTGGTTGTTGAATCATCTCCGTCCCTCGTTCACCAACCGGTTCCTCAACGACTCAGTCAGCTTGTTTCGTCACAGAACTTGGGAACCCCCAAATCGGGTGCGTTCGGAAGCACCATCGCCGAAGTTGGCCATAACGGCTTTGCCGCCGTTCCCTCCTCAGAGATGAGCGAGAACGAACGTTGGCACGGCATGTTTGCATCTTCTGAAGGCGGAGCAGAAACCCCTGATAACATAGACTACACTAGGATCACCACCGCAGTTGAAGATATAAGTCCTGGAGCCAGCAACTTTCCAGTCCCCAACTTCCCACCAATTCAGGAGTCAAGCCTCGCAGACTCTCGAAGTAGCTCGCCTTCAGATCTACAAGAAAGTCCTAACGACAACGAGGTTGCAGGCTTGCGAAGGTACCATCATGGATCTTCCGACGAAAACGATGACGGCAGAAACCCGTTGAAAGATACTGCTCCTACGATACGGTTCTCCTCGCCACTCGCTGCAACTGGCATTTCTCTTTCGTCAGAAACCCCAGCCGCAAGTGACCTTGACGAAGACATCAGCTATATCCAAGGAAATACACGCATGACCGAAGACGTATTTGGAGGGAACATGGTTGATACCATGATCCAATACCCTTCGTCATCGATGGCCTCGGACATCCCAGGAGAACAAATTCCCGATCAGCACGAGCGAGACGACTGCACTGGCGGCAAGAGGGAGCGGCTTGACAATCCGAGTTCAGAGTTGCAACCTCTAGAGATAGGCATAGGTCAAGACATACCAGTACCAGGGCCAATACCGATAGGGACGGATGCAGAGTGGATCAACTTCATATTTGGCGATGACGATGACGATGATGGAGTCCAAGAAATTGCGTTTCGAGAGGCAAGAAAAGAAGCAGCACGAGATCTACGGCCATCGAGTAGCTCTGCCAATAGCTGCTGCCAAACCCCGGGACCACCCGGTGCTGATCATGACACAACAGTCGCAGCTACCTACGCAACGTCGGACCGTGGATACGAGAAGAAGGGCATCACCCTTTCACCCCATTCAAGAGGCTCATCTGGATTCGGACTGGATCACACATCCATGAGCCCTTCCGGAGAATCGGCGGCCGCTCCTCTGGAGACATACAATCATGTGGATACTCACACAGACATGGAGTCCACCATTGTGGAAGTTGACGGATCAATCACTCAGGGGGCAGGGCCAGGTCATCACACGGCTGACATGTCGCCGACACCAGCGTCGGACCCCGCATCTACAGCGGCGCAACCGCCCGAGTCGGAAGTGGGAGAAGTGCCGAGTCAATCTTTTCAGTTTGCACGGCCAAAGACGTTCATTGGCCGACTGGCTAGTTCGCTTCCGCAAGACGCAGGCCCGGTCGTGCCCCTAAGCGTTCGCAACGAAGCCAGCAAGAGCGGCAAGCCGAAAAGAAGGTCAAGGAAAAAGAGGGCGAAGGACGGGAGAGCCGATATCCGCCGAGTGCCGGACCATGACGGTGATCCCATCGACGGGGGTTCAGATGAATGAGGACTGGAATGGAAGCCCATGAAATCTTGGAAGAACATGCACCGGAGACCAAAGCACGGGCGGGCACTCGTGTGCGCCTTTTTCTCCTGACACCATTTCGACATTCGTGGGATATCTACCGCTCTTGGGAGGGGGACCTTGTCCCATCCATCTATGCTAGAAAACAGAACAAAACAACACGCATAGTGTGCCGGGAGAAGATACCCAACGAAAAGAAAATTCTTCCTATAAGTACAATGCTCCGAGAGCCCCCCTTCCCTTTTGAAGACCATTTCTCCTCAAACGGTTCATGTTTCGTTTTCTGATGCTCCAGCCACGGTCAGAACCCAGCACAGCTGTCTGCTCCGGAGGTGATCAAAAAAATTCATTTGTATCATGTGCAGGTAAACAAACCCTTCTTCTTTTTGCCTTTTTTTCCAAGCAAAAAGATGTCAAAATGAGGGTGTATTTTTTTTTCCTCTTTGCTTTTTTCTTTTCTCCTTTTTTTGTTGTTGTAGTTGTAGTTTGCGGTAGTAGTTTGCTGCTGCTACTGCGGGAGCCCTGGGAGTCCAATCATTCTGTGTGTCTGACTGATATGCCATGATGGTCTTTGCAGCAGGGTATATGTAAGAGGGCGGACAGCGAGAGTAACCGGAAACACCGAACGATTTTTTTGTTCGAGCTCTTTCTTTCGCCTGCTAGTGTGCCTCCGCCGCCCCCTTCCGCTCCAAAGCTTTCTTACCACGAGCCCAAGGCGCGGCCGAGGTTGCGGGGGCGGTAGGCCTCGTCGCGCATGTGCTCGGGCTTCTTGATCTTTCTGGAGTGCTTGAGCTCGTCGGTGGGTGCGGGGCACGAGGAGACGGTCTGAGTGACGGTGACGGGGGCGGCGCAGCTCTGGGTGACGGTCACGGGGACGCAGTTCTGGCCGCCCGCGCCGCCCTCGGTCCCGGCGCCGCCCTCGGTCCCAGGGCTGGGGAGCGCAGGTGCCATGGTCGTGGCGGAGGCAGTGCTCTGGGCGTCGTCTGAGACGGTCACGACACCGGTGAGGGTACCGACGGTGACGGTAATGACGCGCGGGGGAGCGGCGCTGGGCGCGGGGGGCTGGGCCGTAACATATACGGTTCTGACCGGCGCTGCCTGTGGTGCTTCGGGCTTGGGTGCCTCTGGCTTGGGTGCCTGGGGCTGGGGTGCCTCGGGCTGGGGTGCCTCGGGCTTGGGGGGCTGGGCAGAGGGGGGAGCGCCGGCACCGCCGGTGGGAGCAGCAGGAGGAGCAGCAGGAGCAGCAGCCTCAGCGGTCTTGGTGATGTAGATCGTGTGGACGACGGGAGGCATGCCGCCCTCGGCAGGGAGGGTCGAGACAATAGCGGAAGTGACGACGGGCATGGGAGCATTGCCTCCACCTCCAGCAGCATTACCGCCTCCAGCAGCATTGCCACCTCCAGCAGCATTACCGCCACCTCCAGCGGCATTACCGCCACCTCCAGCGGCATTGCCTCCTCCGGCAGGCATGGACGGCGCGGCGCCGCCAGCGTTCTCGGTGACAGTGATGACAGACACCACGGGGGTGGCGTCGGGCTGATCGGGGCTGACTGCGATGGTGGTGGTCAAGACGCTGGTCTGAGGGGCGGCGGGGGTGGCCGTGACGGTGACGATTGAGACGCCTCCAGTTCCGACGGCTACGCCGGCGCCAGCAGGCAGGGTGGTGGTGGCGATGACGGAGCCGCCCGCCTCAGCAACGCCCGAGGCAACACCACCGGCGGCGCCAGAGGTCTGGCCGCCGCCGTTGGGCAGGACCACGGTCTGGGTGACGGTCGTGGGGACGGTGACGGTGACGGTGGCGGTGCTTGCGGCGTTCTGGCAAGCGACGTGCTGGGACTGGCACTGGGAGAGCTGGAAGCCCTGTCCAACGATGCTCTGGCACTGGCTGAGTTGGATGCCACAGGCGGCGCTGCAGGCGGACTGGAACTGCTGGAACTGCTGGCCGGCGACGATGAAGCCGCCCTGCTGGCCCTGCTTGACAGGAGGGCATGCGCCGCCGAGGGCGGAGTTGAAGTTGAAGAAGGTGACCTGGGAGATGATGATGATCTGCGGCTGTATGATGATGGGTGCGGCGGCGGTGACGGTGCGCTCTGTCGTGATGACCTGGGTAGTCGTGACGTTGTTGGCCAGGAGGGAGGTGACGGTGGTGACCTCGGTCAGGGTCGACATCTGGGGAGGAGCGGCAGCGGCGGCAGAGCTCGCCGGCGGGGGAAGAGCGGCGGCGGCAGAGCTAGGCGGCGGGGGAGCTGGAGCTGCAGCAGGGCGCGTGGTGTTGAGGAATTTGCCCGTGGGCCCAGCCGGGGCGGGCGCGGAGGGGACGCGGGCACCATCACCGGTCGACAGAGGAGGCGGGATGCTGATGCTGGAGAGGATGGGCGAAGGGGCAGCATCCTGACGCCTAACCTGGTGATGAGGGTATCCGAGGCGCTGCACCTGGTGAGCGAGACCAAGGTCGGCAAAGAGAGTGACGAGGAGAACGGAAATGAACAACATGTTGAAAGAGATCTTGTTGTGGTTACCGTCGTTGTGTGAAGACGGGTTTGACGAAAGAAGAGAAGACTGGGAAGAGGAGGAGGGGTGGGTGGGGGGAGTCTTCCAAGTCGTTTATATCAAGGGGAGGAAAACAGAAAGCAACGCCCTTCGAGGGAGATGGGCGACTAGCACCGAGAAGAGAAAGACAGGATCCTCCGGGAAGAGGCGAGAAAAAAAAGAGGAAAAAAGAAGGAAAAAAACTTGGCCGGAGATGGATGCCAAAGAATGTCAGACCGAAGAAGCTGCTGTGGCAAGAACAAGGGACTGGACCAGAGACGGGAAACAAGAGCATCTTTTAAACGCGTTTACTTGTCCTCATCTGACCGATGGATAGGAGGATAGTCCTCGGACGAGACCCTGGTCAGTCGAGTTGATAGATCGGGTACCGCATCTCTAAGCCACTTAGTCCTCTATGCCCCCCTCCCAGTGATGCTGCTTCGCCATCGCCTTGGTACGGTGGTCGCGAGACCAAGGGTCAACAAGCGGCCTGGCTGCGGGGCCACGGTAGGGTCACAAGCTTGACCGTCGTTTGGTGTTTACGATTCCAAGGGAATGATAGGGCAGCGGGGTGGAGGTAGTGGAGGAGGAGGAGGAGGAGGGGCGAACAGAGTATTCTGCCGCAGGATCACCAGCAGGTGAGTGCGGCATCTTGGACGAGAAGGTGTTTCCCGAGGGGTCAAGTTTGGAAGGCTGTGCTGTGCTGTGCTGTGCTGTTCCCCCTTGCCGGGTTGACAGGGGACGTGAGAAAGATGGAGTGGATGATGACTTGGGGGTTGGACGTTGAAATCCATCTGCGGGCTTGGGAACGGAGGAGACGGCGTAATTGGATGCTTCCTCCGGGGGCACGGCCTATACCACCGGCTGATATATTGTAGGTACGCCTCCTTTTCCCAGAGGTGGTGGTGGGAGAGCGGAGCCCCGTGACTGGGTTTGTGGAATTGGTTTGCGGGAACGCAACGACATGTGCCGGGCTTGTTGGTCCAAACACCGAAGGGAACGAAGAAGAATGGCGAGGACGACGAGGAGGAGGACGACGACGACGTGATGATGACGATGCGGCCTAAACTACAACAAACGTTAGCTTCAACTGATGTCCCTGTTTTGTCGCCACGATCTACGGGTCATCTGGTGTCTGTCCTGCCGTGTGCCGTCGTGTGTTTTTCCGAAATGTCAATTTCAGACCCACGCGAAAAAACAAAAAGAGATGGTTTTCCTGAGCTTCTGAACATCCGAACAGGCCAGGAAGGAACCCCCCCCCCCCCCCCCCCCCCCCTTCCCCTCACCTGGTCGGAAGGACCACACGAAAGGGAGGAATACACGGCGGATGGGACGGATGGGATACCCTCAGCAGACAGGCTAAGTTCGCTCGGCCAGGGAGCGATGCCAGTGCAAAGAGAATCAACTCTTTGCAGCAGTCAGTCAGTCAGTCAGTCAGTCAGTCGCAAAGGGGGCTTAGAGAGAGGCCTTTCCTTGCCGGTAGCTGCTTGGCGTCTGATGTTCTGAGCCAAACAAGCGTAACAGCATCAAGCTTGAACAAGAAGAAAAATGTGCCTGCCTGCCTGCCTGCCCACCGGCTTGGTCCAGGCTGGGACAGAACGGGAGGTGCGGTATCAAGGCCCTCCCCCCAAGCCTGGCTTGGCCTCGCCTCATCTGGCCTGGCCGGGCCCAAGGGGTAAGTACCTGAATGCTGGTGGAGGAAGTGAGGTTCACTTTGAGTGCCCAGACGGAGGAAGGTGGGACCGACCGAGCGATGAAGTCGTGCCTGTCTGCCTGCCTGCCTGCCTGCCACTGCCAGGGTTGCCGGGAAGGGAAGGGACGGTGCATGATTTACGCCGGGGGGAATTGCGGATCCATCGGTGCCTGGCTGCTCTTTCTTTCTCTGGGCAGGGGGTGGGGTGGGTAGATCGGGAGGGAATCTAGGTATCTTGCGCGCGTGTAATAACGTTGCGGCTAAGACCCCACTTGGTTCGTTTGAAGATTCCCGCGCTCTTTCCTCGCGGTTGGGTTGGTTGAGTTGAGTGGGGGGGGGAGGCTCTTTCCTTCCCTCCCTGTACCTGTGCCCGGCCTGGCTGTTCCTGTTTCAGCTGATCGTCGAAAGAGGAAATCGAGCCTCGTCTCGTCGCGGGGGCTCCTTCCTGACTGTGCTGTGTGTGTGTGTGCTGTGGCGTGGCTTCCCTGATTGATGGGTATCAAGAGAAAACGGCCACCACCTTCTGGACTCTCGATATTCTCCACTGTCCAATCAACTTCCATCGCGCTTCCCCTTTTCGACCCCTCTCGCAGCCGAGGATTCTTACCAAGGGCCGTCTTGGCAACGTACCTTTGTCCCGAGCATTCTACCGATCAGTCGTGTTGGCGGCCGTGTTTGACAGCATCAAGTGATTACATACTATCTATGATGCATTCCCTCGTGAGGTTGCCAGGTACACACAATAATAGTGATACAGTTAGAAAGACACAGTTGAAGTATCAAGCCCAACACTCCACACCAACTTTTTGACGGCACATGAGCACCATCCATCTGTCTGCCCCCTCCCTCGTCCCGTTAGTTAGTTCCTCGTACGTACTACCCAGAGTCCTTCACGCCATTTACACCCGATGCCCATCCGATGTCATGTCGCCCAACTCGCCCTGGACCTTGGACCTCCTCCCTCCCTCCCCACCCTTTTTGCGCTAGTTTTCATAAAGGCTAATTGCAGGAGTCGTCTTTGGTGCACACTTGGGACGACGGTGGGCATCGGGTCGCCAGCTGTTCCCTTCCTCGCCGCCATGCTCCACGTCAACAGTTTTCCCCCGGAGAGCGTGCGTTGTCGAGGTGCGAGCGAGGGTTGGACGGAATCCCATCCAAGAAGCCAAGCCGAGCTTGTGCCCGACAGATGAGGGTTTGGTTGCATTTGCTACCCTTCCCGACGTGCCATCTTATCAACTCACGACGACGTCGTCCTCCGGACATTGGTTACTGTAGCCTTTAATGCACGCCGCCGTCAAGGTTGATCCGTCTCTCGCTTCTCGCTGATCACCCTGATTTCCCGCCGCCATGAGCTCCGCGATAGGCCCAGCACGAGAATAAGGTCTGGCGTGTGCGGCCCATGCGGGAGATCGTAGCTTAGGTGCCCCCCGACCCTCACGCCCCCCTCCTTCTCCACTCCATCTCTCTCTCTCTCTCTCTCTCTCTCTCTCTTCACAGGTAGCGAATGTCCTTGGTTTCGACGGCTGCCCCTGTCTACCCATGTTTAAACAGTTGACTGTTTGAGATCGTAATACCAAGGGGGCACACCGGCATATGAGTGAGACTTCCATGGAGCATCATCCCGGAATGGGCAACCACTTCACTCGCCAACCAATGTCGACTGCTCTTCGACTGACTGACTGACTGACTGGCACCATGTGGAAACCTCGGGCACGGGTTCTTGGGCCACTTGCTTTACACGGCGGGCCCGTGGTTGAATCGTCGTCGTGGGGGTTTTTAGGCGTGCGTCGCCATGCAAACTGCTCGACCGTTGGAGATCGCCCTTGGCCAACGGGAGCTCCGAGCATCAACTCTGTTTTTCTTCTCCCCCCTCCCTCCGGGGAGGGCACCGCTCTGCCGCTACTGCTTGCCATTTCTGCCTGCCTCGAGACGCGCCGCTGGGCTGGACGACATCAAGGACGAAGCGCGGCTGTCAACTTGGCTTGGATGAACCACGGCAGATCATTCAGACAAAACTCTGCTTCATCTGAACCTGAGGCAGTCCCGGCGAAAAATCGCTCGCTCGAGAGTCGAGACTCGAACGGCGTGACTCCCCCCCTCCCCTTTGAAAACGGCCGAGGCGCTAGTTCTGCCCTCGTGCGACTGCAACTGGTGGGATACCTATGGCAGGCAGCACAAGATGCGTGCAGGGCCGCCGCCGCCGCCGCCTTCGCTTCCGCAGATCCCATTCGGGTGTGCAGACGGGTAAACCGTTCAAGCTTCGGCATTGACGCGAGAGAAGCGGGGGGGGGGGGGGGGGGGGGGTGCGTTGCTGCGCCCTCTGGCGATCAAATCTGTAGCTGCCGCACATTCTGTCTGCGAGAGGGGGAGGAGGAGGGGGGAGGAGGGGGGGCCTTCTTTTCCTACCCCGTCTTTTTGATCTAGAAGAACTCGGGCGGCTTCCACTGACTGCATCGCCTTTTTGTCTGTTGCTCCACACCAACCAACCGTTTTTTGCTTTTCTTTTTTTCTTGCGTGACAAATCAGGCCCTGGGTGCCCCCCAATCGGCCATCCGAGTTTCAAAGTGGCCTCTTGTTTGAAAAAGATTTACCGGCTTTTCTGCGGCGGGCACAAAGAAAAAAAAACCCCCAAACCCCTGCATCCCCTTGGGGGGGCGGCCGTCGTTGCAGTTGCGATGGTTGGCAAAAAAAGTCCCGGTCGGCCGGGCGGGCTGCTGTATGTCGCGTCATCGTCTCTTCGTCGTTGGCCCCCAAAATTGCGGGCATCGAGCGTCCGATCAAGCGGCAGGGCCGGGCAGAGGAGCCGGGGAGCGGGCGATGGGCCACTGAGGAGTCGGAAGATTTTCGCCGAGTCAGTGTTCGTCAGCCCGTCCGTCATTGGCACGCCCGCGAAAAAGAAGCCCATTCATCGTCTGCGACTTGGTGATTAAAAAGACGTGTTTTGGGGGAAAGGGGGGAGGGGGCAGAAACATAGTATGAAAAGGAAGAAACTTCGAGGTACGGCCAAGACTTACACGAGTCCGAATCACGTTGCGGTATCTCTGGCCATGGCACTTTTCTTCTTCTTCTTCTTCTTCATCTTTTTCCAATGTTATCCCCTTCCTCGCATCGAAATCGTCACTGTCGGTTCGCTATGCAAACCCGTTCAACTTGGACAGCGATTTCTCTGGTGTGGGCGTTTCAGCGGTCCCGTGCGAAGAAACCATCTGGTTGAACATGTTCCAAGCTGTTTTTTCTCCGACACGGACATAAACCCCTGTTGTGCGAACCAAGCGGTTTCCCAAAACCCTCCTTCCTTACATTCATAAGTGGAACGTAGTATACGCCACGGTTCAAGAAAAAATCGGTGCCTCGTCTTTTGATTACCCGATATCTCGATAAGCAGGCTGAGTGGTTTCACCGCGTGTTGCGCATTCGGCCCCCCCGATTGTCGTCGACTGAGAGACGCCGAGTTCTCGGGCCCCCGCAGACGGGTTGTTCGATTTTTTGGCCCGGGTCCTTAAGAGCCTCGATAAGGGAAAAGGGGGGGGGGGGGGGGGGTCCATGTGGTATGAGCGAGCCAAGCGGTTTGTCATTCTTAACGAGGATCCGACCCCCCCCCCCGAGCTCGCCGGGATGTTTCCCAGGACTCATCGTTGCAGCATTGGCCTTCTGCCAGGTAACGGAAGATGAGCGAGAGATAAGCCGAAAGGTAACCGTCGACGTTTTCCCGCGGCGAATACTAGATTCCGAGGCGGAGCCGGACGAGGAGGGCCCGGGCAGAAGTTGGGTAAACACCGAGACTGCCGGGTGGCGAACCTGCCGGGTTGGCTTGCCAGGGACCGGGGCCTTCACCGGGCACGCTTCGAGTCGGCAGGCGGATTTTATCCGGGAGCAGGTGACAGGTCTGACGGGTTGACATCTTTGCTAGATTGTGCGGAGGCGTGTCTAAACAAGGGACGACATGTATGCTCAGAGAACAAGACTCGGGAATCGGCATCGACGGGGTGTACGCCGTAGGCCCTGTATGCGAACTCGAACCCGGAGGCATCCTTGATGCCGGCTGAACCGCGACCGTGACAGGAAAAAAAGCACCAACCAGGTCCAGGCTTTGTTTGGTTTGCCGGCGTTCGCGGGCGCAAGGTCCGCGACGTGAGCAGAAGTCACTCCGGCCGTATGTAAGGGCGCGGGACACAACACACGCCGCTTCTGACATGACGAAAATTTGAAAAAGCTTGAGCATGTCACAACGAGAAGATGATTTGGCAGGCCATCCCATCTTTAAAAACCGCTTCGGCGGCTCCGTATGACGGCCGACGTTGTTGCACCAACGGTTTGGCTTTGTAAAGCTACAATACTGTCAATTTTTGGCTGGACAGCCATGGCAGTATTCGGCGGAAGGTGTAACGGGCGGCGCGGGGTTAGAATCACGGTGCGGCGGTCGAGGGAGTAGCCCCGCCGGGGCTGGTGCAGGCTCGAATGCCGGGAAGTCCGTATAACGATTAAAAAAAAAAGACGACCCCAGAACCTAGGCCGAGTCCGATATCTTGGTAGAAGGATCGAGATACAAGAAGCGTCGGTCGAGCACAGAGCTGGACTGCCGAGACGGGCTGCATTGGTAGCGGGTGCGATTACTAATATGGGTGAAAAGCAGGCCCAGCCGGTCGGAGAAATCGGGAATATGATGCGAAAAGAGACGGACGTCTCTCGTCATCGCCGAAGACGCCTCGGCGGTCGGTCGGTCGTGCGGTGCGGTGTGGGGCGGGGTGGGGTATCCCGTCTGGCCGTCTCCGGAATTCGGGGCACTGCACTGCGCTACTGCCCGCCCCAGAGCACGCAAGCGCTTTCCCAGCACAGTGTGGGTTGGGTGTAGGGAGAGCGCTGGAGCACACGGGTGATCAGTACCACAGCGCGCTAGTGCACCTACCTACCTACGCCAGCGCTAAGACCGCCACAAGCAGCGGAATGTCGCCATCCCCAAGTGTGCAACCGAGGCTCAGGTACCTAACACATGTAGGGTGGCAGCACGACGGTACACGATGTTTTGGGTGTTTGTCTCGCTTTGTTTCTGTCCGGCGTATCGTGCCAAGAAGCTACCTGCCTACCTAGGTAGCTTGGGCATTTCTCTCTTTCGTCTCTCTCTCGCCCGAGGTCTTGATGCCTTAAGGACCTCACTGTGCTGTGCGCTCGGGTAGGTAGGTAACTGTGTTCTCCGACGAGCTGATCTAATTTGGCCTGGCCTGGCCTGGCCTGGGCTTCCCCAACTGGTTCAGTGATTCCCTCGTCTTCCCCAATCACTCTCCCCCCACTCCTGGAGGATTCCAGCATTCCACCTACCTACCTACCTACCTACCTATTATCGCAGTGCCCTCAGCTCAACATCGCCCATCCATCTATCTGCGATGGACCCGGGGGCCGAGTTTCCTCTCTCCTAGCGTTGTGCCCGTCACGCATTGTTCTCACCCTTTTCCTCACCCATCTCTTCTTCTGCTCTGTTCCCCCACAGCATCTCCCGACAGATATCTGTCTGTCTTGCGTCATCCACCCGACCCAGCCGGGCAACAAGAGAAGCTGCGGCATCGGGGGAATCTCGAACCCCACCCACCCTGCCCGCGTCCGTCCATCCTCACAGCTGAAACTCGGCTCGGTGTTCCAGGAACCGGGAAACCGAGACGACATCGGCAGCAAAAAACAAAGCCCTCGCCCACTGTTTGGTTGTCCGTCCCAAAACCGTCCAAATAGCCCTGATCCTGACCGCCGCTTGGCTGTCCGCCATGGTTGTCTTTGTTGACCTCGACGACGACGACGCGGAGCCCCTCCATGTGCTCGAGGCGCGCCGCCTGGCCGCTGCAGCCGCCGCCGCGACCGCTTCGCTGGAACCGAGCAGACGCGAGCTCGGCCGCGAGCTCGAGGAGCCGGCGGGCGCTCCGACTGTACCGGTGGCGTCCGTTGCCGCACCGGAGCCGACGCCGACGTTTCGGAATGCCGCCACCGAGGCTTTTGGCTGCTACCCGTGAGCTTACCGCACTTCCATGACTACGTTGTTACTGCCCACCGGCAACCACGCATGGGCTGACGCCGAACCCTCATACAGCATCGTCATGTCCATTGCTCAACACATCGACCTCAACACCCTCGACAGCCTAGCCCGCACCTCGCGTCAGGTCCGCCGTGGCTTGCTGCAGTATCGCTCCATCCTTCTATCCTCGACCCTGCACTGCTCCAATGAGGACGTGCCCGTCGACCCAGAGTCCACCTTCCGCTTCCGCGCAAGGGCGGGCAACTGGTATTATATGGAAGACGGCCGAAACTACAACGGCAAGAGCGGCAGCTGTGCCCGCGACCTGGTGACGGAATGTCGGAGGTGCACCACCGTTGTGTGCAGGGTATGCCGTCCCATACCGAGCCACGTGCCCTTGGGCCTTTCCTTCCCCCCCCGCGAGGGTTCCCCCTTCCTGTACTTGCGAGGGCGGAGACCAAGGGTTCGAGGCAATGGCCCGGGGAAAATGATGATGGAGATGACCGAACACAGTTGATCGCTGACACCGGGGGAAACAGAATTGCGCCATCAAGCCGCCGGCCCACAACGCCCTCCGGGAGCGGCATCGCAGGCTGTGCAACCCGTGCACCAAGGCCCCGATCGCGTCGCTCGTCAACGACGCGCTGGACCCCGAGACGTCCCTCCTGGACGACGCGGTGAGGCGGGAGGTCTGCCGGTGCGACGTCGACGGCGTGTGGCTCTGCCAACCCTGCGGGCGGAGCATGCGCGGCGCCGACCACGACTATCAGCGGTATGAGACCCGGGGAAAACACCCGTCAAAACCCCCCAAACGTTCAAATAAATAAATAAAAAGCTCGACGTGCTGACAATGGCTTTTTTTTCCCCGTCCAAAGCGTCTGGAAGTGGCGAGCCCACTACGGCGAGGTGCTCGGCGGCCTGGGGACGGGCATCGGCGAGGGCGACCGCGGCGTGATCTGCGGCCGCGAGAGCGCCTGCGCCGGGGCGAGGGAGCGCGAGAACGAGACCGACTGCGACGCCGAGGACGCGGCCGTCAGCGCCGCGAACCTGTGGACGGCCGCGGGCCAGGTGCGCCTGCTGGACGCGGCGCGGCGCGAGCGGACGCCGAGCCCCCAGCTCGGCCCCGGGTACGAGCGGCACGAGATCGAGGGCATCGGCGGCTGCGTCAAGACCAAGCTCATCAGGATGGTGAGGGTCGGCGCCTGCGTGCCCGAGTGGGACGACGAGAAGAGCCAGCGCAGGATCCTCGCGAGGGAGGTCAGGGGCGCCAGGAGGAGCTGGTGCGGCTGGTGCTACAGGGTGGTTCCCGGCGAGGCCGACTTGGCCGAGGTCGGCATGAAGATGCGCCAACTCTGAAAGAGTTGGATAAGCCATATATGCTTTCATTGTAATGTTTTTTTTTTTTTGACATTGATCCCTTTTTCTCTTCTTCTTTTTTTCTTTCTCATGACGGTTAGTTATGAGACAGGTAGTAGTGCTGCTAGGGAAGTCCTCCCCCACGCGTCTTGGAGGGGGGGCAGTAGGATCAGGGAGGGTGCACGAGTATAGCCAAAAAAAAAACCCCCGAAAGAGACGACCGGGGCGAAGCGCCTCAAAACGAGCGGCCTGTAGAAGGGGACGATGCCCGGAATAGCGAACACGGTTGAAAGGGTGCATTCGTGTAGGCGTAGCCGTCAGCGGCAGTCCCAGGTCAGGGGGAGGAGGCTGGGAGGCCAGCCAAGAGAGACGAGCAGTCAAGTGCATACAGCGGCGCGGCGAAGTCGGTCGGTATGGAAAATTATACACGAGTTTTCTATGGCTTTTACTCATTGTACAGATGTTTGGGGGGTTTCCCCCCTCCCCAGTCACGTCGGCAACCCGCAAAATGCCCTGCTTCTATCCTACAGTACCTCGCTCGCCCCATCCCACCCCCTTGTTTTTGTGATACTCGTTGCGATTTTAATGGTACAAACAGTGGGAAGTGCCATACCTTGCCCCCTTTTCGTCCCGTATTGGTACACCTTTTGACACCCTTTCCTCCGGTTCGGCGGCGTGAACTTGATGGTTTTGCATCTTTGGGGGGGGTCGCCTCTTCTCCTCTGAAGACCGGCCCCCGTGTCTGCGGCAAACATGCCCCCGAGGCCCCCCCGCGCTCCCCGTCTCATCCGTTCCTCCCCAACCCCACTTTTCCTTGTTCCTTTTACAGCTCACCACGGAAGAGCATCTCCTTGCGGCGGGCGCGGTCCTCGCGGGCCTTTGTGCGGATGGCGCCCCAGCGGCCCTTGACGCCCTCGAGCTTGCGCTCGAGGCGCTCCTTGTGCTCGCGCGGCGCGGGGGTGCAGATGGTGACGAAGGTCTCGGAGCAGTCGAACTTGCGGGCGAGGGCGGTGACGCTCCAGAAGCCCGGGTCCTCGGCGCGGAGGCGGCGGATCTCGGCGACGTCCTCGCGGGAGAGGTGGTAGCGCGGATTGGGGCCGCGGGAGGGGACGTCGAGGGCCGGGGGGAGGGGCCTCGCGGCGGACGACGACGACGAAGGCGTCGTTTGTGATGTCGCCGCCGCCGCCGCCGAGGAGTTGGCGAAGAGGGAGGAGAGGTTGGCGCGGCGGCGGGGGTCGGACGGCGGGAGGAACTTGAACGGGGTGTGGTAGACGGAGGGGGCGGCCGAGGGCGGGTTGTAGATGATGGTGTCCCCGGCGGCCGGGGCCGCGGGGAGGAAGTCGGGGTGGGGAGGGATGTTGAGGGAGCGCTTCGTGCGGGAGAAGGTCTTGTGGCCTCGCCGGGGGGCGGCGGAGACGGCGGCGGTCTGCTGGCGGAGAAGGGTCGCCAGCGCCGTGGCCGGTCTGGTTAATGTCCGGGCCTCCATCGTGGTTTTCGGGGAGGGTGTGCTGTGCGCGGCGGAATTGGAGGCTAAGTCGGGGGGATTGGGCTGTGCGTGGCTTTGTCGAGCTCGAGAGCCTCCTTGGGGAGGTTGTTTGGTGGTTTTAGGAGCCGAAAGGGCGAGACCACGCTGGGCGACTGCGACTGGGGTCGATTGGATGGAGGGAGTGACAGCACGGCCAGCGTCGCTTCGAAGGGCGTGATGCTCGGACGGGCGAGGGGCGTGAGTCGGGTGTCGAGTGCTAGCTGGCTCTTGACGAGGACCCTGAGGTGATGAATCTGAAGTTTTTCGAAAGCGCGATGGTTATTTGGCTTAGGTAAGGTTGTGGAGCAAGCTGTCCCGAAAGGGAGATCAAGACGTGATTAGGTAATACATACAGCTCTCATCAATTATTGGAACCTGAGGCGACAACGAAGATCACGATTAGATCAAAAGCAGATAAGAAGTGAGAAGAATCACATGACCTTGCACGTGATCGCCCTGGAGAGCCGATGTTCCCACACGGCTTGGTCCGAAGTTTGGCCAATGGTTCGCCTGTGCCGGCTGGTGACGTTTGCGCAGCACACCCTGATCATTGTCTTCGTCTCCTGGCCGCGGTTACTATAGCGAAAAAGAAAAGAAAAAATGCTAATCACGAGAAAAGGCGAAACAAACTGAATTTCGCACCTTGCGGTCGCGGCACCGATTCGGCCTCGTGTCTGTCACCCGAAGTTTCCTGACCGCCGTCAGATCCCCATTTCGTCGAGAATGATGCGTCTTTCAATTTAATTCAATTTCTCTTTTACAAGCTTTGCGGCTTTCCCACCTCTTTGCGTCGCCCTTGGAGATGTCTTGTTTACCTAGATAGCCCGGAGAGTTATCTCAGGAGGGGGACGGCCTTGGCCACGTAGTCTCCGTGATTGATTTGAAAGGGTTTTCCGCTGGCGATTCTCTGCATTGGTGTTGTTCATGCGAGGTGCCGAGTGACGTGCGTGTGCTTTCCCAAAGGGGCCCCGGTTTCCTGGAAAAGCGAGGCGAGAAAGAGGGACCACCTCTGCGATTGACGCAGGGATTCATGCCCTGCCTTGCCATCGGCCGACGACAATACCTACACCTACACTTACATACTACGTAGATCCGTAGAGGGCTCCTGCCGCTTTGCTCGGGTTTGCTCTTGAGCGGTAAGCCTAAGACGAGGCGGAGAGAGGGGTAGGTAGCTAGCTCTTCGTCATGACCGCCGTTTGTCAGGCGGACACGTTCGCGGGCCCCTCCCCTCGCAGCCCGCCGTCTTGGTGACTGGGGGCTTATTTCAAGCTTTTTTTCTGCACGAGTTTTTGCCTCGAGGCCAGATCCGCGGGGAAATGCAGAGGGGAACAAGGCCGAGACCAAGGCTGATGGGGAGGAGAAGCGGCCAAGATGTGGAGCGGAGAGATAAAGAGACGTCCCAGAAGAACCATGTGGGAAGGGATCTGGGAAGAAGGGGCACGGAAACAGGGAACAGCAGAGTTAGCAGAGCCGATGTCTGGCACACAACCACGATGTGATTCGTTCAACGCCGTCAACTTCCTGACATGCACTCGCGGCCTTCTCCATCTGAAGGGGCACTACCTACGGTCTACCCCCTCCGCGGTGTTTGTTCGGTCATGTTCCATTCAATGTCCGGGGCTCCGGGCAGGAAAAGACGAGGCAGCTACCTAACGGGTTTCCGGGGTTTAATGGTGATTACCGGGGGAAGTTACGTCTGTACGTCTTTACTTCAGACGGTGGGTATCCCTGGGATGGCCATGATCCATGACAGGACATGTGCCGCCCGAGAGATGCGCGAGTCAAAGGTCTCTGGGATGGAGCTTCACCGACTTGGTGGGCGGGCAGCATTGCGGGACCGGAGAAGAGTCGAGAAGCGTGGTTGCGAATGCAAGCAAGCAAACAAACAAAGGGCCCGAGGAGGAGGGCGAAACAAACCGCTGCGGATATTTTTGGGTCCAAGACATTCCATTCCACCTCGGTGCCTGGATTGCGAAAAGAGAAGAAAAGGGGTCCAGAGTCGAGGATGCGATGTGGTACCTAGGTAGCCAAGCCAAAGCCATGCTCAGCTGCCCAGTGAAGAAGCCCGGATTCGGACGACGACGAGAAAGGCCAAGAGCTGAGCTTGAGGAAAAAGCAAATGAGCTATAATGGGAGGGGATCAATGAGAAACTCGGGAAACGAGCAACGGGTGTTTAAGACAGAGCATAAAAAGGAACGAAAGGGTCGCGAAGGGGAGCAGGACGCGTTCCAAACAGATTGCGGTGGATGGGCAATCAAAATCAGCCCACGTAACGTTTTGGATCCGACTCACGCCACAGGGCGCGAGGCCAGGAAGGCAGTAGGTAGTTTGTCGTTGTTGTCGTCGCCTCTCCCACCCCTGACGCCAGTCGCAAAGAAGAAAAGCATGGAAAGGAGGAGGGAGAGGGGGGGGGAAAGAGAGAGAGAGAGAAAAAAAAAAAAAAAAGGGCTGAAGCCATCGGAGGCTGCGGATGCCAGCGGGGAGGCCCAAAGATTGGTCGGAAAGATGACGGAGTGCCGGGCTCGGCGATACGGATAGATGATTGGTTTAGACAACGTTAACGAGACTCGGGCTCGAAATACGTTAGTTTTGGGCGGAGTATTTAACTGTTCTCAACATCGTTTCATGGATACGCGGCACGCGATGACGGGAGAAAAGTCGGCAACAGAGAGTCAGGTCTGGCTGGCGACACGGGCTGTGCCTCACTCGAGGGTTAATAGTGCCGATTGTCCGTCGTCTACGTAGTAGAGCGATAGTTGGGCAGAAGTGTAATCGAGTGTCCATGTGTTTTACGTTTGTTTATCACTACCTCAGGTAGGAAAGGTACTCGGTACCCAGGTACTTCGTACCTACCTAGGTAAGTTACCAGGTACCTAGGTAAGTGATGGATGGGGGAAGGCACGCAGCATGTCATTCACTCACTGCCTTCCTTCCTTCCTTCCTTCCTCCGTCGTGCGGTAGGAATCACGTCAATGCATGAACTTTGCCGATCCTGAAGGCGTAAACAACTACCTACGCGATACGAGGGGAGGGGGGGGGGATCGGACGTGACTGACTGGCGCCCCCTTTTTTGTTTTCCACAAGCTGCTGCCAGGGGCGTTAGGTAGGTAGGTATTGACGGATGACGGGCGGATGATTTTGTCCTTAGTGGCAGGTTAATTAGTTAGTTTGGCTCGCGGAAGGAACCTGCGCGAGGATGAACGGCCGGAGACAAAACGACACGCGACGACATGGAAGGGGGGAAGAAAATGTCAAAAGAAAAGAATACCTAATTCGTTACTCACCTATCGCCCTCCCTTCCTACCTAATCTCGTCAATGAAATAAATACCTGGATAGACAGATCTTCCTCTCCCTCCTCCCTATGTCCCCTTTCCCTGGGCCTCTCTCTTTCTTCCCTCTCGTAATCGTCTGAATACCTACCTACCTACGGATACTACTACTCCAATCGCATCGCAGCGCATCGCATTCACGGTCCGTACGGATTATCCATCCATCCATCCATCCACCCGGAACGAGGGAGAGGTACTCCACCGAACAACCGTGCCAGCCAGCCATCCATGATCCAAGCGAACTCGTCCATCTCCAAACTCCAAAGTTGAACACGGCACACAGCGAACCCCGGTCCGGGCCTCTTTCTGCCTCTCTCTCTCTCTCTCGCTCTTGCAGATCAGCACACCTGAACAAGGGTTGAAAGGCACCAACCTGCTTACCAGACGCACCTCGGTCGCTGCGTCATCACACACTGTCTGTCTGTCTCCAGATTCGCTCGTCAATCAGGGGATCCAACCTGTCGCTCGCGGCTGTTGACTTCTGCCTCTTTCTGCTGGGGGGTTGTCTGGATCGAGCGCCATTTTTCGTCGACGATTGACTGGCTACTGCTGCGCCTGCTGCGGCAGAAGTTTTTGGTCACAAGTACCCTTCCGTCCAGGGGAAAAAGACAAAAGCAAAAGAGCCCCTCTACCTAGTAGAAGGAGGATACAAGACGACATCATCCACAGTACCTACGTAGCTAGGTAAATCCCAAGGGTAGACCAAAGGGCGACGACTCGCCAACCTACCTACTGAGTAGGTAGTTCATAGCCGACAGCAGAAAACGAAAAGGCCATCCCGTGTAAACCATCCCATTTCCCGCCCAACACAACGTAACAACGCAACCCAACGCAAAGCAACGCATTACAACGGCTACGTAGTCCCATCCATTCCCAATCCCTCCCGCCGAGCATTTCCCATCCGCAAGGGAAAGAGGGAAGGACAAGGGGAAAAAAAGATTACGCCCATTCCCGGCCCTTCTCTTCCCTCTGTTTCCAGCCAGGTTCAACCAACGGTCTGTTTCGAACCCCTCCAGGTATGTACATCTCGATATTATAATCCCGCCCAAAACGCACATCCATCCCACCCCATGTTCACCAGGCCAACCTTTGGTCGGGGTGGCACACCCGGCGCTGCTGATGCCCGCCCGCCCGCCCTTTGCCTGTGACAACCACGGAACTTGCACACCCCCCATTCCACTTTCCCCTTCCCTTGCAGTGACCAGACCAGACCAGACCAGACCACCCCCCCCAAAAAAGGGCGAATCGCGGGAATCGACGTCAATCAGGGTCACAGGGCCACCAAGCCAATCTATTGTCCCCCCCACCACCTGCTTTGCTTTCCCTGGACTCGTTCCTTTTGCGTCCTTTTCCCCCTCTCCCTCTTGGGTCTACAAAACATAACGTCAACGCCCGGGTCCCTGCTTGTGAGAGAGACAATCCCATTAACCTGATCTTTCCCCCCCCTTTGATAGAACAAACCAACCCACCCACCCCGAAGAAAACGAAAAAAAAAGTCACGCTGTCGGCGAACACCTTAGACACCACCTTACCCACCCCAACCAACCAGCAAACAACACTCAACCTCCTGAACAACTGTATCACCATGAGTCTAGCACAGGCAGCACCCATCAGCGCCGGCCAGGCGGCTATGAACCCCTCCATTGCCGCCCACGTCGGCGCCGATAGATTAGGCGGCGATGCGACGCCCCGCGCTTCGAGCCATCACACTTCAGATACCGACGGCAGCAAGAAAGATGTCAAGAACAAGGTGCGAGGACTGTTCGGGCTGGGGAAGAAGAAGGAAGAGCCCAACGTCTCCAACAAGTCGGCACACAACGTCACCAGCAACCCCTCCCTGTCGAGAGACACCTCGCGGACGTCGGCTCGATCTGCGGCGTCACCCTACGTTGGCGACTACTCTGCGTCGCCAAGTCGCGGAATGTCCACCTCCCCGCGAATGATCTCGCCAGCAGGCTCCCAGATTTTTGAACGAGATGTTGACAACCCAATGTCAATGAAGCCTCAGTCGCCTGCCATCCCGTCGCACATCCAAACCGAGAACCACATCCCGCCCGTCCTGGATGCATCATCCGAGGCCATCACCGACAGCCATCTTGACCCGGACACCGTCGAGATCGTCACCCATGCCCAGCATCAACCCGCCGCAGCTGCCGTGACTGGCTCGAGTGGAACGCCCCTTGCTGCTGACTCCATGTCGGCATCTTGGACTGACGAGCTCCGCGCATTTGCCGACCGTGACGACGCATCCAACGTCAATTCGCTCGACAACGCCGACGTCCGCAGACTGAGCTTCATCTCTTTTGCCGACGTCGTGCAAGCCGAGCACGGCGGCTACGCCGGCGTGGGAGGCTCACGGGACTCAACCCATGTTGCTGGCCTGACGTCTCTCTCGTCCATCAATGCCCGCTCGCCCTCTCCCGTCCGGTCGCCCGTTTCGTCGCAGGGTCTGGGCACCTCGCCGCCGACGAGCAACCCGGCATCCGTCAAGGGCTTCGAAATGTCCCCTAGCCGGAAATCTGTGGGAAGCCCCATTTCGTCCCATCATAATCTTAACATGAGCGGCGAGCTCAACATTGAGACGATGACGCAGGCGCTGAGGCGCACGGGAAGCTCGGATCTCAGCGGCGTGCGCAGCTTCCCCACAAGCCCGGTTGAGGGGCCCTCGCGTTGATGGCGTGCAGACGGACAAGAAAACGAAAGAAAATTAAAACATACAGGTACGGAGTCGAAGGCAAACCATTGATACCAAAGTGGACGTTTCTATCGCGCGGGTTTGTTTCACGAATGACTGTTTTTTTTTTTATTCTCCTCGGAATGCTTTTGACCAAGGCCCGAGCAGTCATTTGCAGACTGGTTCTCGGATCAGGGAAGGAGATTGTTGCATTTATTCATTTACAAGGATGGTTTCGGAGTTGGAGGGGCTAAAGAAAGATGGAGTGTTATGTCCTCTCGAATGGTCTCTGATGTGTGTGTGTGTGTTGATGTTTGTGTGTGCGCGTGTGTGCGAGGTTGGCGTCGCTGGATGTCTATTCCTCTCGAGATGGGGAACGAAGACCATTGCTTTCCCGTCTGTAGAGCCGCTCAGGCCTGGATCAGTTTGCACTTCTTGATCTTCCAACATCACACGCGCGCACACACACTTCCTGGGGCGACGGCAACCCAGATTGTGACGGAAGGTTTTGTCTATATTTTATGATAAACCAAAAAACCCGTTAGATTGTCTAAAGTGATTAATTCTCTCTCTATCTTTCTCTCCCTCTCCTTCTCCTGTTCTACCTAGGTGATCAAGGGTCCCCATCCCACCTCCTGTCAGCTGTCAGGGCCCGAGACCGTGCAAGTTGCGCTCGCGACACGTGGATGACCGTTGACGCTAGGAGCTAAGCGCTCATCCGGAAGGGGGGGGTCTTTGCTTCGTATGGCTCCAAGGCGGGAACCAGGTTCGAGAAAGAAAAAAACAAAAACAAAGGCTAAGCTGTCGCCGACTTGAGTTTTTCTCTTGTGTGTCTCGGACGTTTGACATATTCCCCCCCCCCCCCCCCCCCCCCCCCCCCCCCCTTTCTCTGGGGCGCCGGAACCCAACCGCGCGGAACCGGAGACTAGTCCGGGTGGTCATTTGGGGCCCTGCAGCCCCCCCCCCCCCCCCTCTTCTGTTTTCTTTTCTAGGTGTGAGTGAGAAGAGATACCCTGTGACTCCCTCCCCCCCCTTTCGGACGCATCGCAAGGAACGACAGCCGCTCCCCTTCCCCCCCATGTGCCGGGCCACGACCGTTCACGTTCCATGAGATGGAATGAAATTTTTTTTATTTTTTTTTTGGGATTCAGACGACTGCAAAACGCGCAGCGTATGGCCTCTTACGGTCATGATCCCAGGTCGCAATGACGTCATCCGCGTCGTTGTTTTTCCGGACGTGGATACGTCTCTCGAGCTTGTGGGCGGGTGGCCGGGGGGATTAGGCCGGCCCTCCGGCTGGCGACATGTGAAAACCCCGGACCGGCTGGTCGTCGGTCGACGTAAGGTGGGCGGTGCTAGACAAGACTCGCAAAAGAAAAGAAGAAAAAAAAATAGATAAATTACACCATCGGAAAATGGGAAGAAATGGACAAGCCGTTCGTGAAAACCTCAACAGACGGGGGGGGGGGCGGGAATGAACAAGTGTTTTGGGACTCGTTCGATTTGTTTAATCTGGGCCAAAAAAAAAAAAAAAAAAAAAGCCCCCCCGTTCCCCCTCCTTCTATGCCGACGGCCGTCGGCCGCCGGGCCCACCCCTCCCTCCCTTCGACGCCCCCGGTTCCTGGGGGTTACCGCTCGTAGTTCCTGGCCTTGGGCATCTTCTTGTCTTCCATCGCTTCCATGTCTTTCTGCTTGTAAAAGTGCGGCGCCAGCTCCGCCAGCCACTTGGGCTCGATGGGCATGCAGCTGCGCATGTACTCCTTGGTGGTCTGCACCAGCTCGAAGTAGACGAGCATCTTGACCGGCGGGTCGACGCCCATGAGCACGGAGCTCGGGTGGATGTATACGGTCGCGTTCTTCTTGACGGTGCGGTAGCTGTCGCCGCTGCGCTGCAGACGCGCCGCGTTCGGGAAGAAGCCCGCCGTCAGCGCGCGCTTGATGGGTTGCAGGTTGCTCGCGCCGCACGTCGAGGGGCTGACCTCGACGCGCTCGCACAGCTTGGCAAGCTGGTCGCGTACGTCGCGGGCCCGGGTGAGGGAGCGCTGCTGCAGGAAGTTCTCGCGCGCCCAGATGGGCGAGAAGTCGCTGTCGACCCACTGGTTCCAGATGTTGAGCAGGGTGAGGTGGTCGCCGCCCTCCTTGACGGTGAACCGCGCCCGCGCGCTGTCGGCATGGATCTTCTTGTCCTTGGGACGGAAGAAGAGCGCCGATGCCTCACTGAGCATCGACACGACCGAGAGCACCTCCTCGACGCAGCCCTCCTTGTCGGCGGCGAGCACCGCCTTGGCGAGCATGGGGTCCGTCGGGAACTCGGCCATCTGCCGACCCATCTTTGTGAGCTCCCCCTTGTGGTTGAGCGCCTGCAAGGCGAAGAGCTGGTTCAGCGCGCCGATGAGGGCTTCGGTGGGAGGCGGGTCCATGAACTCAAAGTCGAGGAGCTCGTTGATGCCCAGGGACTTGAGCTGGAGCACGACGCCGTTGAGGTTTGTCCGCTGGATCTCGGGCATTGGTGACTCGTCCATCTCGTTCATGTAGGCAAACTTTGTGTACAGTCGGAAGCATTTCCCGGGGCCAACGCGACCGGCGCGACCGCTCCTCTGGTTCGCCGAAGCTCTCGAGCAGGGCGTGACGACGAGGTTCGACATGCCCGTCGCCGGGTTGTAGACGTTCTCCTTGACGAAGCCCGGGTCGATGACGTAGACGATACCGTCGATGGTCAAACTCGTCTCGGCGATGTTGGTGGCCAGGACAACCTTGCGGGCGCCCTCGGGCGTCGGCTCAAAGATCTTGGCCTGCAGTTCTGATGGCAAGTTGGCGTAAATGGGGCAGATCACCAGCTCCTTGATACGGCTTCCCAGCTTTTTCGCCGTGTCTGCTATCTGTTGTTCGGCGGCATCAATCTCGTCTTGCCCCGTCAGGAACACGAGGATGTCGCCCTTGCCCTGTGTCGTGTGGATCTGGAATACTGTCGTGATGGCAGCGGCCAGGTAGTTGGCCTCCGGCGCTGGTGTGTAGTAAATGTCGACCGGATATCTTCGTCCGGGGATGTTATAGATGGGGGCGTCGTCGAAATAGGCGGCAAACTTTTCGGCGTTCATCGTCGCGGACGAAATGAGCAGTTTGAGATCCGGCCTCTCTCTCGCCAGATCCTTGACCAGTGCAAGCAGAATGTCGGTGTGGACGGTTCTCTCGTGAGCCTCGTCAATCATGATGGCAGAGTACCCCGCGAGATCGGGTTCAGTCATGAACTCTCTCAGCAGCATGCCATCCGTCATGTACTTCAGGATCGTCTTGTCGCTGGTGTTGTCCTCGAAACGGATCGAGTAGCCGACCTCCTGTCCGACTTTGACGCCAACCTCGTCCGCCACACGCGCGGCGACACTCATCGCGGCCACGCGACGCGGTTGCGTACACCCGACCTTCATGCCATTCTTGGTGTACCCCGCCTCGTGCAGGTACTGCGGCAGTTGCGTCGTCTTTCCGGAACCCGTCTCTCCGACGATGACGAGGATCTGGTACTTCTCCATCGCGGCGAGGAAGTCATCTCGATATGCGTAGATGGGCAGGCTCTTCCTCGTCTCCTGGATAGAGAGCTGCTTCTTCTCGGCTGCCTCGATCTGAGCTGCCAGAAACTGCTGCTCTTTGGTCAGCTTGCCCTCCCCGGCCAAACTCGACCCCAGGTTCCACTTGATGTACTGCTCCTCGTCCATGACGTACGCATAGTCGTCGTTTTCCCTTTCGGACCTCTGAATCTGCGCCTTGGCCTTGGTCGCCTGCTCCCTTTCCCACTCCTCGTGCTCCGTGACGAACTTTTCCTGTCCGTATTCGTCCTTCTCCACGTACCTTTTGTACATGGCCTCTTCCTTTCTCTTCCTGTCGATTTTGCCCTTCTCCGTGATGTAGTCCTCCGGTATGTAGTACCCGTCCGTGTGGTCGTCAATCTTGAGACGCTCCTCCGCCAAGCGCAGAATCTCGCGGTTCTTGGCGAACTCGGCCTTCTCCTTTTCCGACAACCTGACGCCGCTCCTGAGCTCCTCCGTCTCCTCGGCGACCTGCTTGCGCAGCAGGGCAAGCTTCTCTGCCTCTCGTTTCCCGAGGTACATCTGTCGACTCTTCATGCGCAGTTCCTCCATGTTCGCCTTGCGGTCCACCTCCGGCCTTCTGCTCTCGGCGCCGGCCTTGGACGATTTTTTGTCGTCCTTCTCGCGCAACCGCTTCGCAAAGGCCTCGCGCTCTTCGATGTCGCGTTGGCGTTCCAACTCCTCCTTCGCGCCATCCGACAGGTCACCGTCGCGGTCTTGGTCGTCGTGGCTGAGCTTGACGCGCTTCGACGCAGATTCCTGGAACTCTTTCTCCTCCTTCTCCTCAATCTCGTCGGCGTCCGATGGCGGTTCCTCGTCCGCCCACCTGTCGTCGGCGTCGGCATCCCTCTTGCGGTACTGTTTCGACGGTCGGGTGGGCGACCTGGATCGTGACCGGCGTCTCGATGTTCGCTCGCTGCGGCCGAGGTCGCGTTCCCTTTCCCGCGACCGATCTCGGTGGCGTGACTTGTGCTTCTTCTTGTCCTTGACCACCTTGGTTGGGCCGACCTCGTCGTCCTCCATCGGGAGGAAGGCGTACTTCTTTGACGCCATAGCTGTATATGGCAATTGGAAACCTGCGGAGGGCGCGGTTGGAAATCAATTCAGGTGGCTCATGTGCGTATGGTGCGCAAGATTCGAGGCAAGCACAAGTACTGCCTGGCGATGTCAAGTCACGAGAGTTGAGGCCTCGGTCGACGTGCCCCGGCGTGTGTGTGTGTCTCTGCGCATTCGTCTGAATCTCCCAAGAGCCCCACATCTTTGCGCAGCCAGGTGTGGGGCGGATGCTGCAATGGAAGCTGCCGCCCAATGACCGTGCGTCGATAACATGTCTTATCGGACCTCTGCAGCTCTCTTCTTAACACGTTGGAACTTTACATTTTGAGAAGAAGCTGGCTGGCTCTCAGTCGCGCTTTGCTCCAGTCGATGTCTCCTACAATCATCCCCTTTCCTCCTGCGCTAGATCCTTGACAGGACCCCTTCTCTCCCTCCCCCCCCCCCTCTCGTCGCTTCTCAAGGACTTGGGCACAACAGGCTGTTTGTCTCGGTACGAGAAAGATACAGCGTCCTCGTTTCTTTCGTTTCCCACTTCTTATAACCCACTTCCCAAACGACATACGCCAAGGGGGACCGCGATGTTCTTCCGAGGGGCAGCACTCGTGCTGCTGCTCCTATGCTTCGTCCAGCTGGTCCTCTGCACCGAGGACTACTACAATCTCCTCGGTATCAGCAAGTCCGCCTCGGACCGCGAGATCAAGTCCGCCTACCGTAAACTGAGCAAGAAATACCACCCCGATAAGAACCCGTACGTTGCAGTCTTGTACTCCTAGAATAGTCGCCCGCCCGCCCGCCCGCCCTCCATCCTTTCCTTTTGTTTTTTTCCCCCCCTTGAAACTCACAACTCTTCCCTTACAGTGGCGACGACACCGCAAAGGACAAATTCGTCGAAGTCTCGGAAGCCTACGAGGCCCTTATCGACCCCGAGAGCCGCAAGATCTACGACCAGTACGGCCACGAGGGCCTCAAGCAGCAGCAGCAGGGCGGCGGCGGCCACCACCGCCACGACCCCTTCGACGTCTTCTCCCGCTTCTTCGGCGGCGGCGGCCACTTTGGCGGCCAGGGCCAGCGTCGGGGCCAGGACGTCAACGTGCGCATCGGCATCTCCCTCCGCGATTTCTACAACGGCGTCAACACCGAGTTCCAGTGGGACAAGCAGCACATCTGCGAGGACTGCGACGGCACCGGCTCCGCCGACGGCAAGGTCGACACGTGCGGCGTCTGCGGCGGCCGCGGCGTGCGCATCGTCAAGCACCAGCTCGCCCCCGGCATGTTCCAGCAGGTCCAGATGCAGTGCGACGCCTGCGGCGGCCGCGGCCAGAGCATCAAGCACAAATGCCACACCTGCGGCGGCGCGCGCGTCGTGCGGAAGCCCACGACGGTCCAGCTCACCGTCGCCCGGGGCGCCGCGAGGGACAGCCAGATCGTTTACGAGAACGAGGCGGACGCGAGCCCCGACTACGTCGCCGGCAATCTGGTCGTCACGCTGGCCGAGAAGGAGCCGGAGCTCGAGCAGGACAACCCCGACCGCGTCGACGGCACCTTCTTCAGGCGCAAGGACCACGACCTGTACTGGACCGAGGTCCTCTCGCTGCGCGAGGCGTGGATGGGAGACTGGACGCGGAACCTGACCCACCTGGACGGGCACATTGTGCGCCTCGGCCGCGAGAGGGGCCAGGTCGTGCAGCCGGGCCACGTGGAGACGGTCAAGGGCGAGGGCATGCCCGTGTACCACGAGGACGGCGACAGCGTCTACCATCAGACCGAGTTTGGCAATTTGTACGTCGACTACGTCGTGGTGCTGCCGGACCAGATGGAGTCGGGTATGGAGAAGGAGCTCTGGAGCGTCTTCCAGAAGTGGCGGGGCAAGATCGGCGTCGACCTGCACAAGGACAGCGGGCGGCCGGAGAAGCCCGTGGTGCACGACGAATTATGATGAAAGATGTAGATGATGTGAGATAGAGAAATAGACGACGGCCAAAACAGCATGTGCACAATGGGTCTGCCTTATCCGACGCCCTCATCAGCAACAGTTTTTTATAATTTGGAAAAGTTGGCAAATCTACTAGGCGAGCCCACCGTCAAGTTCTGTGTATTTTCATGCTCTATTGTCGATGCCATCTTGTTCGTAAATACTTTGAAGCAGAATCATAAGTCGTTAGAATTCCCGTCATATCATATATCATATCTAAGCAACACCCCCCCCTCCCCCCGAAAAAGGAAAAAAAAAAACCCCAGGTATAGGAAAAGTCGCCCGCGCACAGGAAGGGTGTAAAAAATTGAAATGAAATGAGTTCGGTCGTCAGTCGTCAGTTGCTTCTCCTCCCCCGTTGCCGGCCGTAGCGGTCCTCCTCTTCGTCCGTGTCCTCAATCCTGCGCGACTGCCCACCTTGTTGTACCTCCTGGACAATCCCGACAACGTCCTTCAACAGATTCTTCCAGCTACCTTGTCCGCTAATCATATTTTCGATGTCGCCTGCAACTCTTTGAACCACATCTTCGTCTGTACCTCCGACAGCCCACGCTCCGCTCGAGTGCCAGCCGTTGCCGTGCCGCGGTCGGGTTTCGAAAGCGCCTTGCCTCCACCGCATGGCCCCCGTACTACCAAGGGGGCGGCCCTCGGAGTCGAATCGATCAGGCAGGACCTCGACCTCGTCATTTGGTTCAGGAGAGTCCAATTCTCGCTTGCGACGAGTGGCTGGAGGCCGACTTGAAGGATCTGATGTGGAGCGTCGGCGGTTGAGAACGGGCCGCAGACTTTCCAGTTGTTCTTCACTGAGTGCGGGGGGTTCTTGTTCCCTCTTGGCCTCTTGAGCTGCCTGTTCCTCTTGTTCTTGACGATGCCGACGCAGAGTTTGCGATGATTGAGGGGAAAGTGGAATAAAGGTTACAGATTTGGAAGATGAGTGACGGCGCGGCACCTGGGCGCGTTTTTCGGACACGGTGCTTGAGTCCGAAGACGACGGAGAGGACTGAGGCCGGGGCCGAGGTTGGGGCTGGGACTGAGAGCGAGATCGGGATAGTGAATCTGGCAGAAACTGTTTGACGCGCTCTCGCCATTTTAGACCATCTACAAAATATATCAGCCGTCGGTTCGCATGCAGCGACTAAATTCACAAAAGAAACAACGACTAGATCAACCCACCCTCACGGCTCAGACCAACTGGCTGAGCATCTTGTGGTGAGGCGCTACGAGATATATCATCACTCACATGATCAGGACCGAACCTCGTTCCCGGTGGCAGACCACCCGGTGGAGGAGGGCCACCACCCGGGGGAGGAGGATATCCTCCAGCACCGCCAGTGGCCATAGGCGGAGAAGGCCCCATTGGCGGTGGTCCTGGGGGGTAGTCTTGGGGATACGGGGGGTACTGCTCCCTCAAGTTGGCGGTCGAGATGTTGGGATGTTGAGTGAAGCCCGCAGCGGCGGCCGGCGGTGGCGGGTAGTAAGAGCCGCCTGATGCGTGAGGCGGTGACGACGGACGGCTGTAATCGTCGTAGTACACGTCATCCCGGACGCTCTCTTCATACCCTGCCAGGATTGTCAGCTGTGCTCTCTCCAGAAATCGACGCACGCCTATATTCTACGTACTCCTGCGGTCCCTTTCGCGGTCCCAGTTTATCGGCCGGTCTGTGCTCCGTTCTCTGCTGTATGCCCGGTCTCGTGAGTGTGCTGGGGAGCGCGAAATGGATCTATCTCTGGAGCGGGATCTGGCGCTTCGTTCCCTTGACTTGAGGTCCTCGTCCTTCTCCTTCTTCTTTTGGTACTGCTTGAGCCCGATAGCAGCGGCCCCTGTCCCAACTGCTGCTGCTGCCATGTCTCTCAGCCGACTCTTGCTTCTCTTCTTCGCTGGCTCGCGGTCATCGTGATCATCGGCTGACATACGTCGGTGTCGACGGCGTCGCCTTTCGTTCGCTGCAGACTCATACCCATCATCGGGAGGGTACGGCGGGTCAGTCGGCAGCGGTGAAGCCCCGTACTCAACTAAGCCTAGCTCGGAATCAGCGCTGCGCGGCTCGTGATATAGAGAGCGGGACTGAGACCTGCTGCGCGACCGACGATGTTCACGCCGTTCCCGCCGGACTTCTTCCTCATACTCATCATCGCTCAGTTCGCGGTCTAGTTCGCGGTCTTTCTTATCCTTGCGGTTTTTATAAATCTTGCTGGCCACGCCTCCAGCCAAGCCGGCAGCAACCACCTCCGCCCCGGTCCTAAGGCGGGACTTGGACCGTGAACGGCTCCTAGACTTGGATCTTGACTTGTCGCGGAAGTGTTGCACCAAGCCGGCAGCGGCAGCAGTTGCCGCTGCAGCCTTGGCAACGGATCGGCTCCGGCTCTTGCTCTTGCGGCTCTTGCGGCTACGGCTGCGAGAGCGAGACACCGAGTAGCTCGAGACAGAGTAGCCTCTGTTCCTGCTCCGGCCACGGCGCATCTCTTCCTTTTCGATTTTGCCGCTTTGGTAATATTTGGCCGCGCCTGCTACCGCGAGTGCTGCGGCGGCAATGCCTAGGCCGGTCTTGATCCTGGAGCTGCGGCTGCGGGATCTCGAGCGGGACCTGTAGTGGTCGTCGTGATAGGTCTCTTCGTATGCGCTGCGGGCTCTTCTGAGAATCTCAGTGCCCAAGCCACCGATTGCAGCGCCTGCAAGGACTTTGCTCCCGCGGTTGGCGGGGATCTCGCCGTGGTTGTCTCTGCGACTTGCAGCTAGCGCTGCAAGGCCGGCACCGGCAAGGGCTCCCTCGGCAAGATGACGCTTGTGATGATGGTCGGAGCTGGAGCTTCTGTTCCGGCGGATGACGGTTCGCTTGATGTAGTAGTCCTCATCGTCGCTGATGTAGTCGCGGTCACGGCCTCGGCGGTCGTAATGATACTCGCGTTCGTCCCGGTGGTAAGGACCGATATCTTTGGTCTCTCGGCGGTAGTAGTACTCGTCCTCGCGGGGCTCGCGACGAACCATTTCACGGGGAGACTCACGCTCCCTCAGCACGACAATGTTGGGTTCTTGGCGAGGGACGATGATGGGAGCGGGTGGGGGCGCCTCCTGGACAATGATCTGCTGGGGTTCGGGGGCCTGCTGGCGGATGATGACAGGCTGAGGGACAGGCGGAGGGCTGATGGGAGAGTAGTATTCGGTCTCCTTGCGATATTTCTCGACCTCTGCGCCGCCATGATCGTCCCGATATTCCTCGACACGCTTTTCGACCTTGACGTCGCCATCCTCGCGGCGCTCGACACGCTTGTCGACGCGGACTTCTGTCTCGGGCTCGTGGTGATGGTGGTGGTGGTGGTGGTGAGGGGTTCCTCTGGAGCGGCGGTCCCAGTCAACTCGCTCGCGCTCACGTTCAACCTCGATGACACTTCGGTTGTCTACAACACTACGAACTTCTTCGAAACGGGTGTCGTCAAAACGGCCACGATCACGGTCGCGCTCGCGCTCGTAGTTGATTTGGGAGATGACGCTGCGGGCGTCGCTTCTGTAGGGGTCGACGACCTCGCGCTCACGCTCAATAACCTGGCGTTCGACAACGGGACTCCGGGATTCAAAAGCGGAGCGGGGACGCTCGGGAGCATAAGCAAAGTCGCCGGAGTCGCGCAGCGGGTAGCCGGAATAGCGTGATCGGCGATCGTCGTCGTCGTATTCGACTCGCTCTGTTCGCTCGACCGTGTCAACACGTCTGGGGCCGACCTTGTAGCGGCGTACAGTGGAGGACTTGTAACGGTCCTCGTCGGATGAGTAGTCGGTCGGATCCCGGTAGACACGGGTCGACTCTCTGTAAACTCCAGCCATCGCTGGATGCGATGGTAGCGGAGGAAGGGCAACGCTGTTTGCGGAAAGCGGCAGCTAAAAGTTAAACGGGCAACAACGGTTCAGATGGCTTTGGTGTAGGTTTGCGGGGAATCGAGCACAAAGGATAGGGCGGGATGTGCGATGATGACGGAGGGGAGCACAGGATTAAATGGTGTGCATATGGAGGATACGTGGTAGATTGATGTATTGAGAGGCTGGTGGGCCGGCGACAGTCTCTGGTTGGGTGGGAGCGAGTAGGCAGTCAGTCAGTCTACTGAACACACACACACACCAGCCGATGTACAGGTATTATTATGTCTTCTGTCTTTTCAGTGGAAGGATCACAACTGGATATGTACGATGTACAGGTACAAGTACCTATTGGAGAGAGGAGAATGACAGGGAAGTGGATGGAGAGCGGTTCGGGACAGGGAAAGAGAGAGAGGAGGGGAGGGGAGGGGAGGGGAGGGGAGGGGGATGGACCTGGAAGAGAAGGGACGGCAAGAAGTGGAAGTGGTGGAGGGGCACCGTGGTGTTGGGCTGGGATGGGGAGGTGTGACACGGCAACCCAGCAGGAGCAGGGCAGGTGGTGATGTAGTCCCTGCCCACCTTGGCTGCCTACCTTAGGTAAGTAGGTATCTTGGCTCCTGACCTACTATGCAGTCAGTGTACGGAGTACATACACGATGTATTAGAGCCGTCTCCTTCTAATTACATACCTACCTACCTACCTACCTACCTTGCATCACCTACGTACCTACCGGTAATGTGCTAAGCCAAACTACATCGTACCTACTACGTAGTTTGAGGCATCTCAACCCATTCTCCCCTCCCCCTGTGTCTTTCTCTCGACCAAGGCATTAAGCAACGGGAGAAGAGCCTGTCCGGCCTTGTCGGTGCCCGCCGCCAGCGCAAGACGGGTCCGGCCAAGGTCAGCACATGGGAATGTGACTCCCTGCTGCAGTAAAGTGCTAAATATACATAGATACCTACTATAACCAAGTACGATGTATGTAGCTTACCTAACTCCAAACCCTCACAAGGGGGTTAGGTTGGTTTCCATGTCACCCCCCCCCAAAAAACGAAAGCTTCTCGTTTGGCGGCAACTGACCAAGCAGGCCTTCCTTCCAGTTGCCCATGCAAGGTCGTAATATCATCTGCATTATTGCGTCTCGTTATCCTAGGTAGCCAGCCATACTTCGTAGGGAAAACAACCAGGTCTAACCCGAACACACCTTACGACACTCCTGTCGCTCCCCTCGCCATGCCATTTCAAAAATATTACGTCATTTGTACTGGCCATGCTCGAAAAAACCCACCCAAGAAAAGCACCCAACACCTTTGCCCCCCCCCCCCCTTCAGTGGTAGGTAACTGTTCACGAGAGAGAGACACAAAGGAAAGCACGGTTCGCGAAGCACCTGCTAGAATCAACTCTTCCCAACAAAAACGAAACAAATGACAAAGCCTTCTCGGCCAGCAGTACTGAGCGTCGAGACCAAGGCAGCCCTGTGACCAGCCAGAGTCGGTGCGGCACGCCATCCGAACCCTCGGAGGGTGTGTGGCTCAGAGCAGCCACAGGCCTCGATACCCCTCAAGCGCCCGTGTCATCCGTCCCCATCCTTGTCACCAGTCACAGCTGACGACGAACAAGTGCGGCACGGTTCCACGCCTGCCTCCCGGAGGAACTCTTCCTTTCTCGAGGCTCTATAACCCGGGTTCTCAATCCTCGCGCAAGGGGAAAAGCCAAGCCAATGCCATCTTGACAGTTCGTTCAGACGGCGTCCATATGGTGGGTGCGTGCTGCCGCAGTCTTCACAAATGCATTCCCCCGTCACGAATGCTCATGTTTTGAACCCTGGAATATTCTGCCCCGCTTCGTCACAGCTGCATGTCGTCATGGCACAGACGAGCACTGTGAAAACAATCAGGTGTTATTAGATGCGCCCGACGTGGCTGCCACCTCCAGCCCCGCCGGAAAGCCAGAACACTGAGGGAAGCGCGAAGAAGACTTCTCTCGTCTTGCTCCACCTTGGTCTGGCCCTGTCTGGTCATATTCTGCCTTGTGGTCGAGGGAAGAAAACTCTCGCTGCCCGACACGACGATGATGGGCTAAGGACAAAGGGAAAAAGAA
This sequence comes from Colletotrichum zoysiae, assembly GCA_030867305.1. NCBI lineage: Eukaryota > Fungi > Ascomycota > Sordariomycetes > Glomerellales > Glomerellaceae > Colletotrichum > Colletotrichum zoysiae. The sequence goes on from MU842850.1 coordinate 159,261, forward strand.
GAAGGGGGGGACCCCCCATCAATCGTTGGGATTGGCCCTGCTTCACTGCCACGACATGCCGCCCGTTACCAACTTTTCTTCTTGCGCTGCTGCACCGTCGTCGGCGCCGGAGATCTGCTGCCAGGGAACGCTTTCTTAACTCGCCCTATTAATGCGACAATCTTCCAAGGCCTGCGTTCCATCGACTTTGGCCAGCTGCAGACCTGTATGCCTAGCCTAGCCTGGCCTGCCTCTTGATGCACACAGCCGGCATTTGCCCATGACCTGCAGCCCGCCGTGGCTCATCTGCTCCGCCCAGGGGACTTCTGCCCACTACACTATTGTCGACGTCTCAGGGATTCCGGGGGCCTCACAGCCCCAAAGGCTTGGACCCGCGTGGACGCCGCCATGCTTCCTGTTGTGGCTTTGTCGATGCAGTATCCTATCGATTGGTTCGCGGGTATTCCCAAGGGGGATGGGGCACGCACCAGCCGACCAGAGGCTCACCGACGTCCCGGCGTCAGACTGGGCTGGCGCTCTACTAGACGCGGAACGAGCTCCTAATGGTCTGTATCACGAGTTTTCAAATAGTCATCACGTGTACGGCGGGGAGCTCCGATCCAAGACAAGTCACCATGTATTCTGCTATATATCTAACCAAGACGTCAACAATATGAATGAATTCTATAGCAGGACTTATCCATCGAAACCTAAGAAGCCTCGTTAGCCAAGTGGTTCGCTCGCGGGCAATTCCTCGATAACAGAGCATTCATGTGTCGATTCAGAATTTTCAGTGTGAATAAATGATCATTTAATAAGATATCAATACAGATGGGAATTATCCCGGTATCATCTTGAAGGACGGTGTGGCGGAAAAGGCGAGGTGGGAAAATATTATAAACGTACCATCAGTGTTGCCGGATCAGACACGCCCTCCTCAGCTGACAGACCGATTTCGGGTCTGCATAAGACTGATTGAGAAATAAATTTCTACCGGGATGTCTTAGGAGCGCGTCCGATCCTTTTTGATTTGTCGACAAATCGCCGACCAGCCCGTGCTGGCTTCTTTTTTCCCCGGTTTGGCGAAGGATGAGAGAGTGAAGATTTTTTTTTTGCGGCTGACCTGGTTCTATTTATTGGGCAGCATGGGGTCGCTTAAATTACATAAGCGGGAGTTTCCCGTCGCCGCACGATCCACCCCAACGCTTGAGTGTTGCGTTGCTCAAGGTGGAATCTAGGTTAGAAGACGTAGCAGTGTATATAAACAATTACCCGAGTTGCTTTCCAACAGAAGGAAGCTTGTTATTCTTCAGCCTGGTGGATTAATAAGTATACCTGGCCTCTCAATCCTTCTGAAACATCCCCAGTTACGATGGATGAAATTCTTTACAATACACACGCACTATGGCTTATTTCAGCTACGGCACGGCATCAATAGCTTTTGGGGCCTCCGTGTTGGGAGGTGTAGGCATACTTCTGTTTCTGCGCGTTAGTTACCGTACTCAGCGCTGGTCTTTTGGCAAGCGTCCCACAATGAATGTCCCGACGGTTTCCCCCCTGCCCAACACACCTTTCGACTTTGGAGAACTCTTGCTCCGAGGCTATTTTGACAACCCAAACGAGCCATACAAGATCATTGGGCCAAGTTCCGATCTCATCTTGCTACCTGAACGGTACGCTTCTGAGTTGGGAACTCATGGACCTCGGAAACTGAGCTTCGGGTCGGCTATACACGACTTTTGGATGTCAAAATACACCACTTGGAGATACCACTTGGACGACGAGACTGCGCGTCAAACGTTCTTGGGAAGCCTCAAACGGGATGGTGCGCACATTGTGCCGGCTGTCGACGAAGAAATCGAACTCGCGTTCGCCGAATGGGAAGGCACGTACTTTCCATCGACAAAAGACAACGATTTTACCAACCGCAACCCCATCGATGGTTGGACCGCCATATCAATGAACCCATCTCTTCGCCCGTTGGTCAACCGTGCCTTCGGGAGAGTTATGGTCGGCGCACCATTATGCCGTGATCCAGAGTGGATCAACGCCGCTAGCGGCCTTGGCATCAAGATGATGATAGCCGCCCGAGACCTTCGCGGAATTCATGCCTGGTTACGGCCCATTGTCAAGCAGTTCCTGCCAAGTTACCTCGATCTGATGAGAACACGATCCAAACTAAAAAGTATGATTGATCCGCTTGTCAAGGAACGAATAGCCCGGGATTCAGCATCGAAAGACGAATCACACGACATGATTGGATACCAGCTCAAACACTCGCAAGGATGGCGGGCTTTGGATGTCGACTTCCAGACTGGCCAGATTTTTGACAGTGTGTTTGCTGGAGATAGTAAGTTCTCTTCGGCATTTGCTCTGGTCACCTTTCTTCTTTCTTCGATTTGTTCCCATGGCCACGGTATTCCCGTTTGCATCTGTGACGATATTGCCCGTAATATATCGGCCTTGCTGATGAAGATCGATTAGGTCAGATTTTAAATGCTGTAATACCAAATTCCCTACAAGATTGCCTAAAAACAGGTGTATACCTGTTCTTATACAGCTGACAATTTCTAGTTACTACAATGCGTGTACGACTTGGCAGCATCACCAGAATACCAAAAGCCCCTGCGTGATGAAGTCCGTGACGTTGCCGGCGAGGGCAAAAGAATCACGTTAGAAGGGTTGTCACGGATGCCCAGAGTAGACAGCTTTATGAAAGAAGTGGTTCGAATTAGACCAGGTACTCTAGGTGAGTTATCAACCGTGGGTCTCGCCTCATCTCAAAACAGCTCAAAAGCCTCTTTACTGTTTTCACACTGGCGACCTTTGTTCCTTTTCGCTAAACGTTGCTGGATCGTCAGTTGTAAGTGCCCGGAAAGCCCTTACCGATGTCAAACTAGCAGACGACCTCGTCATCCCCTGTGGCGTTACAGTAGCAATGCCATCGTTTGCTATAAACCACGACCCAGCGATGTATGGAGAGGACGCCGCCTCGTTCAGGCCATTTAGATTTGTCACTAATAATGACACTACTCCACCCGCCATGGGCTTTGAGTCGATATCTGGGCCGGGCCTTGATTTTGGACGTGGTAAGGCTTCTTGTCCAGGACGATACATCGCTCTTTGGACTATGAAAGCTGTGCTTGCACGGTTTCTTCTTCGCTACGAAGTGAAGTTGAAACCTGGAACGAGTCGACCGAAGGATCTCACGCCAGGGGTACATAGAATTGCAGAACTTGTAGGTGATATGCTGATTAGAAGAGTGGAGGAAGACTGCACGGTAGCCAAAGGACGCGATAGGCGTAGAGGGAGAAACGAACAAGGCAGCTTTCGTTTAGACATTTGACATCTGACGAGGAGGATTAAAAGTATCTTTGGGATGGAGATATTGGAGAAATATTTGTGTCTTCATTCAGCCTGGAATGTCACAATTAAGCTGGCGCAGTGGCGCAGCTTACCGAAATCCTGTTTCGTTTAAATAACGTCAACCAAGGATAGGACAGACTAGAATCATGTGATCTCATAAGTACAGAATCCATTCTTTTTGTAAATCCATTCTTTTTGTAAATCCATTCTTTTTGTAACGTGATTTGTATGAAGCGACTTGAACTCTTACATGCTCCCTTCAGTTTTGTGCATTGCAGCCAGGATCGCAGAGACAATCTCCTGTACCTGGTCCTCTTTGGAGGGTATTTTATGTCCGTTGTCAAACTCCAAACAAATCATCAACTCGTTGTCGATATAGGTATTGAGAAGTCTACTCTGACTCAACCATTGATCCTGTTTGCCTACCACGGAAACGGTCGGGAACTTGATGAACTCCTTACCGCAGTCTCCTTGGATTGTTGAAAACCTCGCAGGTGGCCCGGTCCCGTTAATCAGAACCCCGAATCGGAAGCGACACCATGTGGGGAAAGGATCCTCAGTGTTGTTCTGCTGGGCAGCAAGGATACCTGCTGCAACAGAGGCGGCAGAGGAAAAGCCGAGGATACCGACAAAGCTGTCGTTGGTATCGTCGCCGTATTCGTATCTCAGATCGTCCAACATCTCAGCGACGCCTGCTGCCATGGCCGCCGAATCGTTGACATTATCAGCGTCGTCTTGGATATCGAAATCCAGCGGATCATTGGGAGACCAGCAATAAAAGGGACCGCAGTCGTCAAAGAAGGGCGACACGCCGTAGCCCGGCTCGCATTCGAATGGTCCGGTTGCGTAGACGAGCTGAACACCATGTGGCTCCAAGGCGTATCTCAGTTGTCGCGTTTGAGCCGCGAAAATCATCGCATTAGTTCCGTCGCCATGGAGACAGAGAATTCGCCTAGTTGGCGGCATTTGTCGCTTCTTATAGGATCAGATGCGAGCCGGAGCTGTAGCATTGAATAAAAACAGCAACTTGTTAAGTTTCGTTGAACTCTCTTACAAACAAGAGTCGCCGTAAGGTGGTGTTTATGGAATAGTAACGAGACTACGGAGGGTTAGTTTGTTGAAAGACGCGACAGAATGACTTTTTCTTAGAAATGGGAGAAAAAGCCAAACTTAGGAAGAATCTCTTCCTCTTCCTTGAGGCTCGGAACATATAGCCGTACAAAATACCCGATGGTCACGATGGGTAACTTGCCCAAGTTAGGGTTTCGGCAGGTAATTTCTGAACATCTGAACGCAACCACTTTTTCCCAGTCGTCTCTCAAAGTACGTATGTAGAGGCCTGAGAGATCATAAGGATGATGGTTATATCTGGAACTAAATTCTCGTTGCTACCTGTTATAAAGGTGCCTCGGGTAGATTACTCATGACTTTGTTTACTCAAAATAACGCATAGTTACTACATTTAAGGATTTTACTTACTTCTTTCTTTTTAAATTCCAGGAACTTTAATACCTGTTTAACAGGTAATTTCAATCAAATTCGTAACTATGTGTAAAGGCGTCCTGCCTGGCCAAACACATTAGTGTAAGTAACTAAGTCCATGATAATATCGTAATATGCGTGTCAGTAAGCTAGATTACTACGTCCACAAGTCTTGGACACGTATTCTACAGGGAAAGAACGAGTCGAAAAAGCGATGTAAAATGATGATTGGTTATCTATAGTGTCGAAATACGATCCAATATAAACCCCACAATAGTTACCGTTTCCCACCCAGAGCTGCTCTCTAACGCTGGTCTAGACGGTTCATATACCTAAGTGTTACTTCAAGAGGGGAATCTATCAGTAATGTCACAAACTCTCTCGTTTTGATATCCGTATTTTCAGACGGAATTGGCTCAAAATGATGTACGATATTTGCGATAGCTAATCGTTGCATAGCTAAAGTTAGACTACGTCAGGTCAGTCAACACGCATGACTCTTTCTCAAATGTTGGATCACGGCGTCATCGTCAAAAACTCACTTTTGCCCAATGCACTGTCTAGTGCCTCTAGAAAAAGGTTGTAGATGGGCCTCCATTCTTGTTGTATGTTTTGGGGGTAACCACCGCGTCGGGTCATATCGTTCTGGTCTTTCAAAAACCGTTTCATTGTAACATCCGTAAAACGCAGAAGTGGCAACAACACTCTGAACAAGAAGTCAATGTTAGCGAAATGCATACTGGGAAGTTTCAGATGGAAGCGAGATAGCTTGCGGGTGGGCAAGATGTACCCCAGGAGGGAAGTGTATCCCTTTGTAGTTCCAGCCCTCCGAAGGGACAACGCGAGGCATGTGGCCCCTGATAGGACAGGAGACACGCAACCCCTCTTTTAGAACTGCGTTGAGAAGAGGTAATGTAGCAAGTGATTCGATGCGAGGGAACGTCTTATGGGCACTCATGTGTGGCCGTAATTCATCTTGCAACTGTTGCCAAAGATTTGGACTTTGTGCTAACCAATAAATGCCAATGGATAAAGCAGCTGCTGTGGTATCGGCTCCTGTAATGGCATCTCAATGGTTAATTAAGCTGGGGAAAAAAGCTGTTTCTGTTCAATGACGGTGGCTTATGTATATAAAAGATCTGACTGGACTTACCGGCTGCCAAAATCACAATCCCGTCCGATACAATTTGCCCGTCAGATGGGCTATAGCTGCGTTTTTCTTGCCACTGAGAGGACACGAGCTCCGAGAAAACACATGGAACGACCTCGCAAAGACCACTTAAAGCTGCTCTGTTTTCCTTCAATGCTTTCGTGGTGTACTGAATTCAGGTCTGACGTCAGTCTCATGCAGTAGTATCTGAAAGGAGCGAAAGAAAGGAAAAAAGGCTACATTACCTGGCCAAGAAGTTTGTTAGGTACAAGTGAAGGGACCAACGGTGCAATGTAAGGAATTAATTTCCGCAAGAATGGGATGTGTTGAGACTATGCATTTGACAATACGGCAGATGTCAGCGGCCAAACCAGATTTTTAGATGTTTGGGAACGATTGAGGGTATGACGGGAGCATGGCCAAAACAAGCGCGAGAACATACATATATCACACTTTCGGCTGCCACATCAAACACCTCGAATAAGTCGGAGTGGAAACTCGATAGGCTCTCCTCGCAGTGCCCAAATGTCCAAGTTGTGACAATATCCAAAGCGAAGCTGCGAAACACCCTGGTGAGACTCATGGTTCCGGTTTGGCAGGATTCACCGTCGTGAGCTCTCTTTGATCCCACGTTCTTGCGTAAGCCTTGCAGCATGGCATTGCATTTATCCCAAAGAAGCCGCTGCGCGTCCATTGCTGTGACTCTTGACTGGGAAAAGGCAGGTGCCAAGAGACGAGAGTGTGCAGAATGTACTCGGGGATCCAGCTCGGTGAAAATACTGTACGCCGCAGAACTCTGGAATGCTTTGTAATGGTACGCCGGCTTAATCCATGGGTTATTCTGACTGTATATGATGTTATTGGCATCGACATCGTCGACTGATACCTCGTTTGGCGATATGCGAACAAGTGGGCCTGGAGGGGAATATGTGTTAGTGATTTCGAAAACAATTTTGTAATCGTGACACCCAAAAATAATGTAAAATACTTTGAACGTACCCAACTTCCGATGTAGCTCACGAATATGAGCATGGGGGTTTCCGTGATAGTCATAGTAGAATAGCCACAGTCGAGATATCTTGGCTAAGAAAGGACCTGGCACACGTCGGAGGGGGTGCAGAAAGACGTTGTAGACTGAGCGCAGGACTAGGTAAGCAAAAGAAAGAACCAGAAGCACTGCCACAACCTGACTTAGAACCGTCTGGATCTTATGGATGGCAGTCATTGCTACGTTATTGTTTCTTCAGGCCTGGAGACTCAGTAAATCTGTGTGTCATGGGGATGTAGACTTTGGCAAAGGAACTGATCTTTCCGTCGATCCCCGCGGACTGTCGTCTATTTTGACCAGCCCTATAACAAAAAAAAGATATGACATCTTCTACTAAGGTGAGTTTGATGGTAAACAGCCGACGTGAAATGACCCGGAAACATCGGTGGAAGAAATACAACAGTACTTTTACCGTTGCGGGTTATTTTCATCTGCGCGAACCTTGTCATGTGTCGAAGTTGAGTGATACCTCAACGACAATGAAATGGTAGGATAACTCGCGGTATTTTGGATGGTATTGACTTCTTCACTGCAAAGTGAAATTCTCTCTTCATCGCCTTCCTCTTTGACCTGGACTTGAATGTTGTTATGGCGTAATTGGAAATTGAATAACGATATCGGGATATTTGGGCGGGTGAGAGGGGTAGTTATTGAGCTTTTGGACTAGCTTCTTATCCAGGTACAAAATCAAAAGAAGTCTGTGTGGAGGCAAACTCTGTTGATGAAAAAGGCCCTGAAACGGCTTAGCGGCAGCATAAAATCACTTTCTGGCCTAGGGTTATCCAAGTTGGTACGTTGACGAAGTCGTCTAATCCATAATGATACCGAGCCTATACAAGTGCCGGCGAATTCTTTCAAACCACCATAATAGTGTACATTTCAAGGCGTCTGTTTCTTTTTTTCTTTCTTCCAAGTATATGTAGAACTCGAAAAGAACAATTGATCTAAGCAAAGTCATCAAACATCCAAGCTGGTTTTCGCCTGAAATGAACACAGAACAGTACACAAGACATCAGGCTAACTGCCGGCCACAAGAGAGTATTGCAATTGTCGGCATTGGATGCCGCTTACCAGGAAAGGCTTCGAGTCCTTCCGCTCTCTGGGAATTGCTCAGTCATCCGGTTGATGTCTCTGCACCCATCCCTGGCTCTAGATTTCGAAAGGAGGGCTTCTATCACGGGGACGCCTCGCACCATGGGACGACAAGCAGTAGGTGCTCATATTTTCTCGAAGATGACGACGTCACAATGTTTGACGCCCAGTTCTTCAGCATTGGGCCGCAAGAGGCCGAAGCAATGGATCCTCAGGTAATAAGGCGCAAGAAATCAATATCGCGTGCATGAATCATATGGCTGATACCCCCGACCAGCATAGGTTGCTGTTGGAAGTGGTTTACGAGGGTCTCGAAGACGCGGGGATCTCGCTTGAAGAGACTTCTGGCACCGCCACTTCGGCATACGTTGGTTTGATGTCGGCAGATTGGCAAGATCTGCAGCTGATCTGCTTTTATTCGTTTTGCGGCGTGGGGTCGTTCATGCTAGGTACGTAAGTGATGTTTTTTTATGTCGGCGCACGTTCCACCACGACGCTCGCGTGTCCAAGATAAGGTCTTCGAAGCCTAGGCCGCCAACCAGTTCTGAGTCAGCCTTCAAGGAAATTATCTTGGAGCTGTTGTGACAGAGCATCTGCCACGAGGAAGACGGATATCAGGCAAGGCCATCGCCAAAAGATCCCGTAGTCCAACATGCATAAAACAGGGACATAGATACGCCCCAATGCGTAAGCTGCACACGAGAAAGGATCTAGAAGAAGCAAGGCGCTTTCAGCCTAGGATCTGAGGCTCATGACACATTTACCGTGACGGACACGTTTACTGTGGTGTCGAGGTTGCGTGTGAGCTGTGTGAAGCTTGTATACATACAGCTGGCAAATCCTTAAGGTATAAGTTTGTCTTGTAATTCTATAGATAGCGATTGTAAGAAAGGCAACGAAATGTATTTAGTCTGCGGTAACGACTGTGTTGTGTGATTGTTATTACTCCCCTTCTAACAATAATTCCTGGTGAACCTTGGCTGCTGATTGACTTCGTCCCGTCTCACCAGAAAACCATGCCTTGGGCTCCTAGTAGGTCTACAGTTAAGGACTAGTTCTCATCCGAATCATAGTTCTCCGTTATAGTAGAATCATCACTATCGTCACCGCTTTCGTGATCGTATGCGTCTCCTTCGTCGTCGTCGCTGTCCTCTACATCGGTAATAACACCGTCCCCTTCGTCGTCACTGTCCATGCGGGCGCTGAGAGAGACTCCCTCTCCACGCTATAACCTACTTTAGTATATTTTTCTAGTTTAGTCTTTTGTAATGTCCCGGAAACATACCTTTTGGTTGTCTATATCGGGAACAACAGCGTCCCCATCGTCGTCGTCGTCCCCATCGTCGCCGTCGTCCCCGTCGTTATCGTCGTTGTCTATATCGGGAACAACAGCGTCGTCGTCGTCGCCGTCGTATCGGGCGCTGAGAGCGACCCCCTCTCCACGCTATAACCTACTTTAGTATATTTTTCTAGTTTAGTCTCTTATAATGTCCTGGAAACATACCTTGTTGGCTTTATAGTATGACCTAGTAACAGAATGGTGGTTGTTCTCTTTACTCTCTAGGTGCGACAGATGGTTTGCACTCTGCGCCTGTCTGATTCTAGACATGAATGTTAGCAGGGACAAGACGTATAGATTTGGTCTCATACGGGATAGTAGCTGCTTGGGCTGAGAGTACAGCTGTAGCAGCGCAAAGAAAATAGTACAGCTTCATGTTAGAATGCGTCTAGGTAATCCGTGGAACAAGGGCGTTGTAATCTTTAGGATACTGATTGTTGTTGTTATTGTTGTTGCTGGATTAAGGATGCTGACCCTGTGTACTTTGGACTTTTACACCCTTTATATATAAAAAATATAGTCTTGAAAAGTAAGGTAGGATGAAGAAGTTTACTTGCTAATTTTAGAAGCTTGAAGATGTATATTACTAGAAATTAGGTAAACCTACTTTGGTACACTAGATAAATTTAAGTGGAAAGTTAGTATTAAGCTACAGACAGAGACTAAGGTAGAGTACAAACGAAACATATTAATGGCTGACTAAAGTCGAAAGTATAGAGCAATAAAAGAAGGTAGCATAGCTAACAGAAACTAAGACTAATTAGTTATATATGCAAATCATCTTTATGATTTTAGGCCCTTTGGTTAGACAGCTAAGTGGTGTAGGTCAAACTGTAACAGAGATACTGACAGTGATACCTCTGCTAGTGGACACGCTTTCGGCCGGGAATCACCCTATTCAACCAAAAGATCCGTCAGTGCTTGCGAACTCGCAAGCCCTGCTGCCAACACTGCTTATATGCCCTGTCACCTCTGGCCCATCGTTCGAGTAGGGGAATTTCTCTATTACACAAACCTATCAACACAGGTACCTGTACTAACCAAAGGGTTAAACTTCAAGTACAGTTGTTAGGACTATACATTTTCATTATAGAACCATAAACCACCTTAGACCACCTTAAGCCGATCATCCGCACAGATTATTTAATTTACTCACACTTGATTAAGGTTGGGGGAAAAAGCGGATCGACGGCGGCTCCGTAAGTCGGCCTACCCGTACCCACCTTAGCGCTGTACTTTCTTTTACCGAAACTTAGCACTCTACGTAATTTATTTATAAGGGTATACTACACTAACTACTTTAAAAGTAATATCAGTAATAGTACAAGCTTTGTCTGAGATCTTATATAACTATATATATATATATGTGTGTATTATAATTATAGCTATTTGTCAAGTAACTATTACGTAGATAATAAGTAAACGCGCCAGACAAGCAATATTATGTCTTGTGTTCCTGTAGAGAGCCGTTAGCTTAGGGGCGGTTCCGTTTTAGCAGCCACAAACGGGAAACCTGCTTTTCTTGCCAGTCATCGCAGACCCCGTAGGCAAGAGGGCCCTCGCTGGCTTATCTATGGGAGAGCGGACGGCATCCCGAGTTTTCCAGTGGGTATGGTCGCATGTGCTGATTCTGTCGCTGTAAACTGACTATAATGGTATGCTGGGTACACAAGGTAACTCACGATCTAACATCGTCTTCTTGTCTGTTAGGCGAGATGACAGACCCTGGGCCGGGCGACTGGGAAACTACCTTAAAGGATGTCAGGGCTGAAGACAGCAAGGAAGAAGTTTTGACAGTCGATGCTCTCATCTTCGGGAGTGGGCTCAGCAGCAACCCTAGGATTCGCGACTTCAAGGAGGGACTGTGGACACAGTCAAGGCAGTCAAGGGAGGTGTTGTTGCACAGCCACTACTATGGGTCGCCAACCCCATATCAGGAGAAGAAGGTCGTGATAATCGGGCGCGGATCCACAGCTGTCGATGTTACATGCGAAACTGGACCTTTTACTAAGAGGCTCAACGTGGTGGTGGTGCATGGGTATTGCCCCGATTCCTCCTGGGCAAACAACCCGACATCCTCCAAACCGGACCATCACATCATGGAGCAGGACCCAACAGTACGAAGCGACTTCATCAAAAAGCTAACGATCGGCATCTTCAGCCTGCATCGGTGCCGACGTGGAGTCCTCTACTGAGACTGGTCTCCTACTTGAAGAGGATGTCACGAGTTAGAGCACACAACAGGACATATGGTAATTGAGGTTAGAAAGGCTTAATCTGTCTAAATGAGTGTACTGAAAGTAGAGTGCATTAAAAACATGAACGAATGTAAAACGCCACGTGATAAGGCACATGACGACGCAGTTGTGGGGTGCGGAAATAGGAGGTTGTCGTGACAGAGGGTGCCACCCTTGACGCCGATGTTGTTATCCTTTGTACTGGTCACAGCATAGCTCGCCATCCATACCTCGCACCAGGCGTCCTCGAGAGCAAAGAGGCACCAGCTCCGGAAGTCAACCTCTACGAGCGCATCGTCCCGCCACGATCACGGAACCTGTTCATTATGGGGCAAGCTGAGGTGGCTGGAACCGCGCAGCCAATTATCTGGAACTTGCTCTCAATGAGCTAGTGAAACCTACTTGCCTTGGAAGTTGGGGGTGTGTCAGATACACAGGCTTGTATCATGAAGGGAATTCGGGCTGCTTCCACTCTTTGTCAAAGGCAACCTTGGCTAAACTAGGACTCGGCTGAGACCGGTCTAGGTAAAGAGGCAAATTCTTGGGTGCCCATTTGTGAAGCTCGGAGTTCTGTTCAGTCTCAACCAAAGCCCCCTGTTCTCTGGAAACCCTCGAAACTGACATGTCCAACTCATCACCGGTCCCGATGACGATTCCCATTTCAATTCCAACGATAACTTCATTGAACAACAGTACCTTCTCGGTCGCACCATTCTCGTCTGCTCCGTTTTGAACCCTATTGTTTACAATCGCGACGTCTACCTCCCCGGCACAAGCCTCAGGTTCCCATCCAACCTCCGGGCCCAAGACGGAAGTAGCTCGTTAAAGATCAAGCACACCGCGTGGCTAGAGAAGCCTGGTGCCGGCAGCACAACCATCAATCTCAGCTGCAGCATCCCTGATGGCATCAACAACACTAACCAGATTCCTTTTGTAACGCCGGTATACCTCCGCGGTGGTACGCTTCTGTTCTCCCCCAAGTAGAAGCATCATCTAACAGAAACATAGGTGCCATTGTTCCTCAGCTCGAAATTCGTCAGTCGATCTACGAAGAGGCACGACTACAATCCGCCAACCATCCGCATCTATCCAGGGAACAAGGAGACGGTTCGTTTCGCCCCTTGAAACGTCCCCAGGATCAACTTAACTAAAATGCATCGCCAGTTCCACCCCATGTATTTGGATGACGGCGTCAGCGGCGACAGTGCCCCTGACTACCTCCCTCAGTACACCAACCGCCCTGACAACCACAAAATCGGGACACACAAGGCTCAGAACAAGTACCGTGAAGTCAAGTCCGTCCAGGTACGCGTTACCCGCTAACCCCCAAATCCACACTCGTATCAAATTGACAATGGGATCTGTAGGACTACGCCCCGAACCGAGCCATCCGGGTCTTGCATCCGTGGAACGGCTTCGATGCCGATCGTCTTGTGGGCACAAGCTACCAGCTCGCCATCTGGGCAGTCAAGGCGACGGTGCCAAAGAATTCGGGCCTGGTAAGCGTCACGTTCAAGGGCCAGATGGGCCGGGATATCCACGGCAACGGGCTGGAGGCCAACTACGACGCCAACCGTGCCGTCTTGATCGTCGACATTCCCGTGGGCCTGGTTCCCTCGCTGACGAGGAACAGCGCTGGTGCTGCGCCGTCTGCGGATGCGTATATCTCTGTGAACGTCTCAGGATTGAACTAGAGCAGGGCAAGATTGAAAGGTGGGGGGTAGAAGTTTGGCAAGACAGATGGAAACTTGTTTGTATTCGGGGAAAACCTTTGTTAGACTTTTTATGGCATAGTCACAACCCAATCAATAACTTGAGTCTAAGGAGGAAAGATAATAGGAGTGTAGGAGAACTTTCAATTTGTTAGGGCAGGTAGGTAGACAAAAGTATTTATAGAAATAAGATGGTATAGCAGCACAGAGGTAGGGACACAGCTAGGCGCTGTTTTACGTGCTGAGGTAGCTAGGATCATCATGTGGAGTGACTTACGAACCAGATGGAAACATAGAAGTTACCGGCGGTTTGCTCTATGCTGAACTGTAGCGTGTTGAGGATAGCCTTCATTTCGAGAGTGCGTCCGATCAATTTTCTTTTTTAGTTTGTCAATAAATGGCCGACTAGCTGGTGCTGGTGGCCTTTTTTTTCTTACTTGGCAAAGGATAAGAGAAGTGAAGATTATTTTACAGCTGATCTGGTTCTATTTGTTAGGCAGCGTAGTGTTAATTATGTGATAGAAGGGGGGTTTTCCTGTTGGCGTATGTTCTAGCCTAACGCTTCTGTGTTACTCGAGTAGAATCGAGGTTAGAAATGTATACATATAAGCCAAATAGATATAAGACTAGGTATTCACTGTTTATCATCTACCTTACAATTAATCTAGCCTTCACTAGCATCATCTTTTTGGGGCAGAGAGGGAGTTTTTCATAATGGCTCTAATGACATAAACTGGAGACTACTAGTGACTCCAGGACTATGTAGGAGTTAAAATTGACATTGAGACCTTAACCCAGGCATACTCCGTCACAGTCGACGTTAAAGCCAGGAGGACAGGTGCAATGACGATCATGCCCAATAATTTTCCCAAGTGTGCAGGTCCCTTTTGTACAGTGGATGTCGCCTATATTCTGTACGCATGAAGCAACTTTTGCGTCGACGTGAAGAAGGCCATTTTTGCACGTCTTTGACTGGGATGCAAGAGTAACAGCCGAATAATAAAAGGCAGTAAGAAAGAGAGTGAAGCGCATGATTGCCCTGTATACTTGATTTATTAGGAAATGACAAAAGAAGTGGAAGGAAAAAACCTTGAGTTAATAGTAGTAGGGTCAGGGCTGACTTACACCTTGTGGAAGCAAACGCAATAGAATAGGTAAGAAGGGACAAGTACGATATTGCTTGTTCTAGTAGCCTAGGCGTCAAGAAAACGTGAAGCTCTAGGTTTTGGCAGTATATAATAGATGTCAAATCTGGTTGGTAGTTTTATAGTGAAAGAGCGGCAATAACCATCTAGGTTTTAAAAATGAATGTAGATAGGAAGGACAGTATGGTAAAGCAAAAGGCAAGATAGGGAACCAAGAGGGCGAATGAAGGCGTTTATAACCTAGTGATACATGCCATGACTAGAGTCTCAGAAAGCTGTTTTTGACACCGGCTGTATGGGAATTTAAACCTTGAAAAAAACTGATTCAAGGACACCCAGGTATAACATATAGTTGCAGTAAGTAACACTGCGAAGAAGCTACTTGTAGACGGAAAAGCAATGCCGGAGTAGGCATATTATTGCCGGAGTAGGCATACTTTTAAGTCGCATAGTAACAGTGAATATTCCTAATATGTAGACTTAAGACGAACACAGTGCAATAGGCAACTGATTTGGAGGGGTCTGATGAAGAGCAGGGATACACCCTTGCTCACATCGCTCCTCAAATTTCGGCTTTTGCCGATACTGATTATCACGTATTGGAGACGTCTCAAGAAGGAGTCAGAACTTCCGAAATACCCGCCTGTTGATCCACTGCTCTTGTCCACTCTCTGCAATATTGCGCTTTTAGAATGTAAACCAAAGAAATCCAGGTTTACAATATTAGGTGTTGAACTTCGCTAACGTTTTCATGTAAACACTCAGAGATAGATAGCATTTAACCACCTACAGTAGTACTGTCTTTGTTCTGTATTAAAAACTAGTCCTTCTGCAGGGTCTTGGAAAAATATCCTTGAGGAGGTTAACCAATATAGAGCATCGGTTGCTTGCACCTGTCCTTTGCCTGCCCTAGTTGTTTATCGCTTACTCTGTCAGTTTGTTATAGTCATTCGTAACCTAGACTTGGAGGAATTTATATTCTCGGAAAACCAAAGTCCCATTACTCTAGTATCTTAGGTCTTAACAAGGGGCCGGAGCTTCTTCCAGAGTTTCAGGTTGCTCTCCTCAAGTATGGCAATCTCTGGGGCCCACTAGTCGGGACGGAGGACGCCCCAGCAGAGCAAGAGCCGCTAGCCGCAGTCAAGGGCGAAAAGCGTCTTGTTACAAAAGTCAACACGTTTCTTGAAGTAGCGGCCGTGGTAGGCAAGGTTCTCGGGGTAGACGGCGCCGCCTGGCCTGTTGTGCTTTTCAATATACTTGATGTTGGTGGTAGCCGTGAGCTTGTCTGACACAGAGGTCTTTGTGGAGGGGGTGGTTAGCAGGATGGGAGGGTTCGGGACTGAAGAGGGTGTTTCTTTAGTTACCTACCTATGTAGAGTGACTTACCAGGCAGAAGGAAACACGGAAATTGCTGGCGGTCTGCTCTATGCTGAACTGTGGTGTGTTGGCGACAGGCTTCGTTTTAGACGAGTAAAGGAAGGGTTTGCAAATGGTTCCAGGCTGATAGCTAGGCTCAATCACCTCGTCGGCCAGTCAAGCGTTCCATAATCCTGTTAGGTTCCGTATCGTGCTGTGGAAGCCCGTAGAGAAGAGGACTATTTCACAATAACAATGTGGCGATGCAAAGTCTGGCCAATTGAGCAAGACAACAGAAAGGGGCTCTTGGGGCAATTTGAGTTCCTGGAAATCAATAGGTTTCGGTCTGATATTGACGCGCTGTCCCTCGTCTATCAACCTTGTGTTCAGCAGTCGTATGTCCGTCAACAAAGACACCATCGCGCCACTTCTGCTATGGCAGGCAAACGCGGGCTCCTTTGGGGCCATGGACCCTGCTTGTTGTGGTTATTCGAAGGAGCATACTGCCTCCCCTCAGTCATTTACTTGCGTCGGTGCAAGTGGCAAGCGTAGGTGACTTTCCACGATGGGAGGGCAATGCCAGCCGCGAGCCGTAAGGAAGGAAGAAGGAAGGGTTAAGGACCTTGCCAAGCTGCTGGCTGTGCAGCGTTGAGAGGAGTAGACACTCACAATGACATACTGACGTCGGGCAGTCACGATGGACTGACGTACTTGATCCAAGGGACATTCCCCGAGGATGGAAAGTGCAGGAGAGGCATACTCCGGATGGAACACCACTGGCCGTCGCCACATACCTTCCAGGCTATACGCTTTCCTTCCATTTCCCGTCATCATCGTCGTCTTCTTCGCCCTCATACACGATATTTTCCAGAAGTGCCTCCATCTCCTCCCATTCCAAGTCCACCTCGCTCCTCAACATCGCTCCTTGCGCCAACGCCTCATCTCAGACGACATCTTGGGCTGCAGTTTCACGGTCAGGCTCCAGCAGAAGCCGAGACCCAACGTCGACAGCCATGTCTCATCACCGATGAGCTTTTCAGGCATGGACTCCTTTGATGATTCTGCGGATCTTCAGTAAAGATACGGCTAATCTACTGAGCGCACGCGCACGAGCTTTTCGCGTGTTGCGCGGTGTTGATACAAAGTGCCATCCTTCTGAGGAGTGAAGTGGATGAGAAGGAGTCGGGTGATGTTTTTCCCTTGCCTCCGCACCTTTGGCAGGGATATGGTTTTGGTTGCATGACTGCTTTGAACTTCAAGGTTGGACTTCCAGGTTGGACTTCAAGGTGGGACTTCAAGTTTGGGCCAGGGAAGCTGTTGACTCGGATGTGCATGTGGAGTCGTGTCCTGTCTAGTAGCAATACAGCAGACCTTGGTCCGCATTGTCAACTCAAACCTTGGGAACGTGTTGGTGATAGGCACTCAGAACACCAAGGCTCCCACCCCAATACCTTCACCAGGCACGATGCAGACGCCCTACCGCTAGATGGATGGCATTGAGAACGAGTACTGAAAAGAAAGCTACGGGGTCTTATGCCGACACGGCCAGCTCCTCCTTCTCTTGTCCTCTGTCTCCCCCCTCTTACTCTCTCTCCCAATCGAACATCCCTCGTCCGTTGCATCCTCATCTCGACTAATATCCAATTGACATCTCCAGCCCACCCCCCCACGGCGTCGAGCTACGCATCGCTCATGGCGCCCTCCACCGCCGCCACCGCTGAATCCACGACCTCCGCCACCTCTTTGTCCTTGACCACTCCCGCGTCCTCCGATCCGAACCCCGGCTGAGGCCTACTAGAATTAAAGCCGTCAGCTGCTTACACCTCATCCCCGGCCAAAGTAGCAAAATACTCTAGCACTGCCGTTGCCTCTTGACTCTCTGCCCAATCTATTGCCGTGTAACCACTCATTTTCTGATGTATCGACGCACCCGCCTCTACAGCCCGTCTCACGACAGCAACGTTATCTTCATATGCCGCCTGATGTAATGCATTCTGTAAGTATCCTGAAGACTTATCCAACCGTGCACCATGCTCAATAAGCGCGAGGGCTATGTCTCGATGGCCATAACGCCACGCGTGCTCCCACAGCGTAACTTCCTTAAAGGGCGACTTTTCCACGTCCGCGTCGTGATCTAGCAAGACCCTCAGGCAGTCAAGATGATCGAACTCGACGACAATGCAGATGGGTGTGCGGCCGAAAGAGTTGGTTAACTCAATGTCGGCGCCCGCGCGGAGAAGCATCTCGACCACGTCCGCACGGCCGCATCTACAAGCTTCGTGGAGCGGTGTGCCGGTAAACGCAGAAGACGTGTTGAGCTCTTCCAAGCTGGCGTTTGCGATTCTGACCTGCAGAACCTCGGACGGGTCTGCGACGACAGCCTCCCTGAGTGTCTTTCTGATGTGGATGCCGACGGTGTTGCTGTACCCCTCGGCCTTTTTAAGCAACTCCAAAATGTCTGGTCGTCTCTTTATCGTGGCGATGTCCACGGGAGTTCGGCCTTCGCTATCCTTGATGTCACACCGTGCACCGGCATCAATGAGCAGACTGGCCCCGTGGGGATCGAGGCTTTTGCAACTGTCGTGGAGAGGGGTTTCGCCCGAGTCCCCTTGCGCGTCGATCTCAATATCGGGCACATCCTTGAGGAAGTACTCCATTGTGTCCCATGAGCGGTTCACTGCGGCCGAGTGGAGAAGGGTCCGGCCAAGGAAGTCTCGGCGCTTGACGTCCATGCCACGCTTGATCAGCAACTCGACGGCCCCTCGAGCATCCTCGTCCACGGCACGCATGAGAGCAGTACCTTGGTACGAGTCTTGATGATTGAGGGTGGCGCCGTGATCGAGAAGCAACTCCACACAATCCGCATACCCGTGCCGCGCACCGTAATAGAGGGGAGTCCAGCCTTGCCCTGGCTCCGTGCTATCAACCACTATATCCTTGTGTGCGAGCAGGTGCTTGATCGCCGGGATGTTCCGCCTAATGACGGCAATGTGTAGTGGCGTGAGATCTCTTAACTTGGCGTCATCCGGGAGGTTGACATCCACATCTTTCCGCGCAACGAGCTTCTTGACGATGGACTGACTGGCCGACTTGACCGAGGTTACGAGCGCCGAAGAGGTGGAACCGTCGGACGGGATCGCGTTGATGTTAACGTCGCTTACTCGCAACAGCCGGGTTACGAGGGACTCGGCGTCCGCGCCCACTGCGCGGATCAGGGCCGTCGATCCAGCATTGCAGGTGATCGAAGCATCCGCTCCGGCGTCGAGGAGGCTCTTCAACTCCGGTAGGCCCTCGTTACCCCGATCGGCGGCGTGCATCAGTGGCGTGGCGCCGAAGAAATCCCGAGCGTCAACGTCCTCCCCTTCATCGATGAGAATAGATACGACATCGGTCAGACCTAGGTAAACGGCAATGTGTAGAGCGGAAGCGTCCGCCTCGATGCTCCACTCCGGGTCCAGATAGTACATCGCCTGGACAAAGGACCTACGGGCATCTGAAAGCAGAAACCCCGCGGCACGATTGTCGTCATCTTTCTCATAACTTCGCGCGACGTGCTTGAATGAATGCAGCACTGCGTATTCGAGCAGAGGATACGCCTTACGTCGAAGCATGAATAGAGATCTCTGATCTGGGCCTGATAGAGGCTCTCTGAGGATCTCTATGTTGAGGTAGTGGAGGCAGTCGTGGGCGATGACGCTATCGCCTTTAGGATATAGCTTGTCCCTATGCTCCACGAAGAACCGGCTTGTTGTTGGATGGATGACTTTAACAAAGTCGCTGCTGTCTATGAAAAGAAGCCCAGCGCTCCACGTGGTAATCTCTCGGATGGGGAGGATGTCATCCTCGTCGATTTCCTCGACGCCCGGATGGATAGCAAGGGCGTGGCCTAGCTCGGCAATGCTCAGCGGCCTTTGCCCCCATGCGATCCAGAGCAGAAGCTTCTTGAGTATATCGAGATGCTTTGGGCGCAGCGATCGCTCCATGCGCGCCAGACTCTTGAGGTACATCTGGTCCAGGTCGCCGCTAAGGCCTTTTAGCGCGCGTTTCAACGCTCCCACTGTTAGGCAGTCGGCCAAGGAGTCGACGTAGAGGCGGGCTAGGAGGAAGCTTCAAAGCAAATAGGTTAGTTAGCCTCTGCTTTTAGAAACACCAATGCTTTGATATTCTGATCTTGGAAGCACAGGCAACTGACGCCAAACTCAGAGTCACTCACATTTTCTCCGACTTTTCTGTGACAGTGTGTATTGTAGATCTACGCAGGATCTCCTGGCCTGAGTCTGGGCCCAAGAGCTTCCGCAGCTCTCGATCCGAGTCCAGTCTTGTCGTCACGTAGTTACTGATGTCGCTTTCCCTCGGTTGATACCACATCCCCTCCCACTCAAGCTCTCTCAGTGTTTGGTGTTTGCGTTCCCCCCTGGATACCGTAGCAGAGTGGCAGTTCTCGCAAATAACATATGACGCACAGTTTCTGCACCGCCAGTAGACCTGCGCGTCCTTCGTTTGACACTCCTTGCAGACCTGTGTGCATTGGAGGGCCTCGATGATGTCTTCAGAGTGGCGAGACGTGATGATGACCTTGGTGCCGGCCCCGATATCATGGACTGCCTTCACCACCGCGGCTCTCTTCGCAATGCTGCTCACCTCGTCGAGGCCGTCGAGTATGACATAGGCCGCATCGTACGTTTTGAGCTCCTCTCTCAGAAATTCCGTCACGGATTCTAGTTCTACACTGAGCGGCTGGCCGTCTTTGCTAGTTGCTGCCTTTGAGTAGTGCTCTTTCAGCTTGGAAGGGACCCCGCTGCTGCCTCGGGTTTGCAAGACCTGCTTCAATAAGCTGGCGACCAGGTTTCGGGGCGACTGGGACTCTTCGTCGTCGAAACTGCAGAAGGCAATCATGACAGCGACACTATCCTCTTTGTGCTGCTCGATGAGGTCGGCATAGACAGAAGCGGCAACGACAGACTTACCGGCCCCCGGGGCGCCAAAACACCACAGGGACCTCAGATCATCGTCATGCCATGACCTGAAGCTGTCTGACGCCAGAAGGCAGCAGTTGTACGGATCCGCGCTGCCGAGGATATCCCGCTGCTTTCGAACAAAGTTCAAAGGGGTCAGCCAGGCCAAGAGCTTTTCGTAAAAGGTGTCGTCGACGACCGCCCTGAAGTGGCACAGGCCCTCTTTTATCTCGCGGTTCATCCGGTGGCTGGATTGCTGTATGACCAGCATCGTGGTCTGCTTCAGCTCCTCGAGCCGGGAGACTATGCGCGTGGCTTCCTTTTCTTGGAAGGGCCATCGCAGAGTCGACATGGCCTCGCCGAACCGGCCCTTGGTCGTCGTGAGCTGCGACTCGAGCTCATTCAGCTGTTCGCGGATCTGCGCGGCGATGCCGCTGGGGCCGTCCAAGATCTTGAGGGGTTCGACCCAAGGCTCATCGGCTAGTCTCCCTTTCTGCAGGTCTATCTCCTCCTTGAGTCGTTGGAATACGAGCCACAGCAGCGTCACTTGTTCCAGCAGGAGCCGCCGGGACTTGCCGCCATGCTTGACGCCTTCGAGGTAGCCAACGATCTTCCAGGATGTATCAACGATGGTGATGATACTCGCGGCAAACCCAAATGCTTCCATTGTAGCTGTAGGGAGAAGCAAACCCGCTTGCACTGAAGCTAATCTCTAAGAAAGAGGACAAGGAAAATCAGAAGAAAGTGCTCATTTACCTGCCTACCCCTCTCGGATGGGCAGGGCTCCCCTAATATTGTATGGGTGATGGGTGGGGGCAATGTAGCCTTGTGGTAGGATTAGCACTAGCTTTGACTATTTTGGGAAGTCTCGTAAACAGCAATCACGTTGCTTTGCTGCAGACATGCATGTTCAGCTGTACCCATGTTGTAACTTGTCAGTGTGTGGCATGCCAACCCGCAGGCTGCGGGATCATGGGTGTCCGATCCGGTGCCCGATCCCCGGCGAAGCTAAGAAGATGATGATGCTACGGGCACTAGCCGCCGGCCCCACGCAGACCATGCTGCCGGTTCCCCATCGGGAGAGCTCTCTGGATGAAAGTGAAAAAAAAAGAAGAAAAAATTCCCGCTTATCGTCATCCCGATATACCCCAGTCGGCTAACCCGTCATTGCACTTGGAGAAAAGCTGGGGCAGCGATTGCGTGATAGCCTACGCACTTTTCGCTCCTTCGCTGCCTTTGGATTCTTCCCCTTGCTTGACCAATTACCCCACACTCGCAGTGCTTCTCATCAATGCGGAGGCCGTCCGATCCCGAAACAGAAAACGCCAGCAAACTCTCGCCCTCCACGCCGGAGAGTTCATCCAACGACGCAATCATGGCCAAACCACACCTCCGGCCCCGCTCCCCGGACGAAGAAGTCGGCGGGGCACGAGCCATCAATCCGCCGAACCCAGCATCGTCGCCGTCGCCGCCGCCGCCTCCGTGCGCCGATCCGGGGACGGAACCTTCCGCCCGGCGCGAAGACCAGCCCCTCCTCCGCGACCCGGCCGCGGCGGTCGAGAACGGCGAGACGTGGAAGCCCCCTCGCGGCTTCGGCTGGATCGAGCTGGCCATCATGTCCAACGTCTTCCTGTACGGCTTCGACGGGACCGTCACGGCGTCGACGTACGCCGTCATCAGCTCCGACTTCGGCGCCGCCAACACGGCGAGCTGGCTGACGACGTCGTACCTCGTCACCAGCACCGCGTTCCAGCCGCTGTACGGCCGGTTCTCGGACATCTTTGGGCGGAGGATCTGCTTCTTCGTCAGCAGCGTCGCCTTTGGGCTGGGGTGCCTGGGCTGCGGGCTGGCGGGAGACGTGGTGCTGCTGAACTGCATGCGCGCGTTGACGGGGTTCGGAGGAGGCGGGCTGATGACAATGGGTTCGGAATCCCCCACCCCCCCTTCCTCGGCTGGAACAGCAATCCGTGACTGACGCGAACATGAAAAAAAACAGCCACCATTGTCAACTCGGACATGATCCCCTTCCGCAAGAGGGGCATGTACCAGGCCCTCCAGAACGGCATGTTCGGTTTCGGCGCCGTTGCAGGCGCCTCCTTCGGCGGGTCCATCGCCGACCACATCGGCTGGCGCTGGTGTTTCCTGCTGCAGGTGCCCGTCTCCCTCTCGGCGCTCGTGCTCGGCGCCCTCGTCATCGAGAACCCGGAGGGAGGGTTCGGTATCGACACGAACGACTTCAGGGCCATCTGGTCCCGCGTCGACGTCTCTGGGGCGCTGCTCCTGGTTGTCGCCATCTCCGTCCAGCTCATCGGGTTGAGCCTGGGCGGAAACGAGCTGCCGTGGGGCAGCCCCGTCGTCATCGGCACGTTGGTCGGGAGCGTCGGTCTCCTCGCGCTGTTTGTGGCTGTCGAGGCACGAACGAGGGCCATTCCCGTTATCCCACTGAGGATGCTCAAGGGAAGGTTGCCAGTCCTCACACAGATTTCCAACGTCTGCGCTGGGCTTTCCGCGTATGCCGTAAGTGCTCATGCCACATGTTTTGTTTGGCGGGGGTTGTAGATGCTAACCTTACCAACAAGTACCTGTTCATGCTACCCCTATTCTTCCAGGTGGTCTTGCTCGATTCTGCTACTACCGCCGGGGCGAGGCTGGCCATCCCATCACTCGCGACACCCCTGGGCGGTCTCTTTGCAGGCATCGTCATGTCGCGCTGGGGCAAGCTTATCTGGCTAGTCAGGACTGGTGCTTTTCTTATGCTGTTCGGAAACGCCCTCGTGACGGCCCTGCAATTCCAAGACTCGAAGTGGAAGTACTTTGTTTACATATTCCCGGCGAATCTTGGACAGGGTATAATCTACCCAGCAATTCTCTTCACGACCTTGGCTTCGTTTGACCATGCCGGCAAGTCCTGTGTTCGACCCCGGTGTCCTGTTTGGGACTCTGGCTGATGTTCTTGCTTGCAGACCACGCAGTTTCGGCCTCAACCGTGTATCTTGTTCGCTCTCTCGGCAGCGTCTGGGGCGTGGCAATCACCTCGGCGATCGTCCAGACAACACTCAGCCTCCGACTGCCCGAAGCCCTTGGCGACATGCCCGATAAGTGGACGGTACGTTGAAGCCTTTCCCGTCTTCCCTTTCATCTGCGTCGTTAACGCAGGTCTTACCTCCAGCTCATTGACGAAATTCGGCATTCTGTGGCGGCTCTCAAGACCGTGCCGGTAGAGGCCCGCCTTCCCGCGCGCCACGTCTACTACGAGGGTATCCGGTATGCTTTTGCCGCTTCCACGGCATTCGCTGGGATCGCCGTGATTGCGGCAATGCTCGCCAGCCCGCGTAGTCTCCGCAGCACTCACAAGTAGTTCAACATGGCCAAGGGTTTGTTGATCGCGTCATTCGGCATCGCGGCTTCCGTGACAGAGCATCACGAGCGAGATTTAGCGAGATAGACAGGGTCTGACCTTTCCCGAGCGTTGATTCAGTAGCGTACCAGCTGCGCTATCGGTCGGAAGTTTTTGTTGAAGGACAATAGTTCTAATGCTGGACCCTAGAAGTAGGCCTCTCGGTGTAGAGTAAATGGAGAGGTAAATAGTAAGAGGGATGTTCCATGAAAGGAGTGACGAAAGGTGAGGCGACGGAAGAAGGCAAGGCACAGCCACCGCTTCCAGCCACAACCAGACATGTGTGGCCGGAAGCTGTTACAATACACATTACACAGCCCTTGTATGAATTTGGTTGACCTGTTTGAAAATAACTCGATAAAGTAACGTTCCCAGACCTCATGCCCACCTCAGCCACCGACTAACTGTCACGAAGATGCCTTTGCCGGCCCACTACCCCGCCTTCCCCGCGTCGCCGTCTCGGCTTGCTCGGCATCGGCCCGGGCTGCATGCATCACGTTGGGGTAGAATCAATCTCAGCATGGTGCCAGCGGCTCACACGGAAACGCACAATAATGAAGTTACCAATCTCTCGATCCAATGTTCTACCGGTAGGTAATCGGCTGCTCAGCAATAGCCACGATACGTAGTATGGGTTGTCAAGCTATCGGGAACCGATATGAATCCGAGCTACCTAGGTACCTACCTAGCTACCTACGAAACACTCAGCTACCTACCTAAGCTAAGGTGGAGGGAGCTAACTACCTACGTTGCGACGTTCCCCAGACTTATTCGGCCATCCATGAAGTGAGGCACCATTGGTTGAAGCGACTCCCTCCGCTTCGGCCCAAACTTAAGTCCGACCACAGCATATACAAAGTACCACGTAAAATCCGATGGACCCACATTTGTCAGCGGCCCGGAGGACACGTGCGGCCGTGCAAGGCCAAATGGCAGTGTCTAGTCTTAGTAACATACATGGACGAGCTTGACTCGTCTGCCTTAGTCAGCGGCGAGCCGGACTCCAAATGCATGAACAGGTGACGGCCATTCTAGGATGCCAAACGTCCATCTTTCCGCATCTCTAACAGAGAACTATGTATGCTCTCATTGGACAATGGCCTGGCGCCGTTCCTCTGTTCCAGCTCTTGACCGCAGAGAACAGCGAGGGGCTTGTAACGTCGGGCTTGTATCGGCAGCTAGATCGGTAAATTATGGCAACTTGAATTGAAGCCTCAACTGATATATAAAGACCCTTGCGATTGTCGAAAGATCGACCAATCCGCCATATCATCCTCGGCAGTTTCTGGCCATACGCGAAGCCTCCATACCTACTATCCACCACGTAGCACCATCGCACCTCGCAGCTATGTCGGCCTCAGCCCAAGTCCTTCCCCCAGGCATCACACCTTCCGTGCATCGCCAATTCTTCGATGAGGTCGCGGCCGTCCTGGGCAATGAAAACATCTCACGGGATGCCTCATCAGGCGCCTTAGTCGGTCCTCATAATCAGAACACCTACGGTGATGCATACCCGATGGTCAGCGGCAACGAGCACACCCCTAGCGGTGCCGTTCGGCCGTCGACTGTGGAAGAACTGCAGCAGGTCCTGCGACTTGCAAACCGATTCCGAGTGCCTCTTTGGACCGTCTCCCGCGGCAGGAACCTTGGCTATGGTGGTTCGTCACCGGTCGTGGAAGGGACCGTGGTCCTCGACCTGCATCGGATGAACCGCGTCGTGGAAATCAACGAGCAAGATGGGTACGCCATTGTCGAGCCGGGCGTCTCTTTCTTCGACCTTTACGAAGAGATCAAACGGCGGGGTCTCGCTCTATGGCCATCATGTGCGGCCATCGGATGGGGATCTGTCTTGGGCAACACGCTGGACCACGGCTTCGGCTACACTCCCGATGGCGTGCACACCGAGGCCCAGTGCGGCATGGAGGTCGTTCTTCCTTCAGGCGAGCTGCTGCGGACTGGAATGGGTGCCGTGGACAACAGTAAGCTGTGGGCCCTTTACAAACCGTGAGTCATCAATCCTGAGCTGGGGGAATCGCCTACGTGATCTACACAATGTGCTGACCATTCTCTAGCGGGTTTGGACCAAGCGTAGATGGTCTTTTCTACCAATCGAACTTAGGTCAGCCCCTCTCCCCCTGTTCCAAATCCGCAGTAGCTATGCCCACGTCAGGTTGAGAATACTAATCCCCCCATCAGGTGTGGTGACTAAAATTGGCATGCACATCTGCCCGGCACCCGAGGCGTACACGGCTTGTGAGCTGAGCGTGCCAAACGAGGAAGATCTCGGCCCGCTCATTGCGCTTGTTGCGGATCTCCAACGGCGGAACGTGATCAGCAACCACCCCTCCGTTTCCAATGTTTTCCGCCAGGCTATCCTGAGTCCGGACGATGCTTGCAAAGCAAAGTTGGCACCGTATTTCGGTCCTAACAAGCACGTCCCGGAGAGCGTCCTGAACGAGTTGAAAGCGACCTATGGCTGGGGATTCTGGAAAGCTGAGTTCGGCCTGCAAGGGGCCGCGGATGTGGTGCCGGCCATGGAGCGTGCACTGCGCCGCGCCATTACAAAGATTCCCGGATCTAAGCTTGTGACAAAGCAGTTTGGAGGTACCCCAGGCAAGCTCCTTCGAGCAGACGAAGTCGAAACCACAGGAATTCCCCATACTGGCGTCCCGACGACGGAGGCATTGTCTCTGATGGACTACCGCTTGACGCCCGGGAGCGGACACACATGCGTCGCCCCGGTTGTCCCTACCTCGGGCTCGGCACTGTACGAATGGTACCTGGCAGCCAAAGAGATGGTCACTGCCGCAAACTTCGACTTCTTCGCTGATTTCCACGCCTACTCTCGGTACATCATTCCCATCATTTTGTTCGTGTTCGCCCCCGAGGAGAAAGTGCGAGCAAATGAACTCTACATGAAGCTGACTGAAGACGCCGCCCGTCGTGGACTGACTGAATATCGAACTCACGTTGCGCACATGGACAGTGTCAGAAGCCAATTCACATTCAACGACCATGCCCTCGCAAAGCTCGTTGATGGTTTCAAGGCCTCTTTGGATCCCAACGGCATTTTGTCGCCTGGAAAGTCGGGTATACATGGACCTGCACCAAAATCTACTACTAGCCATCTCTGATGATTCTCCATTGTTTATTATAGATTTATAGTAAACGTCTCTAAATATAAACCTTACAACCCAACTACTTATAACAGTCAGCTATTTAACAGTATGATCGGCTAATAGAAACTAGGGTCCAACGCTATGGGTTAGATGTTATATATAGTTCAAGTTATGTTACCAGAAGCACTAAACATATTAAATACTTAGAGACTAGGGTAAACAGTCCTAAGTTTAATAAGGTAACTTCGTTATAACAAAAATAAGCTGGAAGTGTCCTAAAAAGTATTCTAACGTTAAATGCTAAAGAGCAATGGAAGCCTAACCTTTAGCACTAGCAAATAGCAGCGAGCCCCGAGGTAGTCTAGCTCGTAGCAGCAGCCACACCCTAGGTCTGCGATACTTCACAAATATGAGCAGATGCCTAAACACGGCTTTAGGATATTCAGTTCTGATTTACATAGTAGGATTAAAAGCAGAAAACCCTATATATCCATTACGTCAACTCATCGAACACTGCTTCTACTGAGCAATCGAGCACGTCGGCCACAGGTCCTGGCAAAAGCCATATTTTGCACCGGGCCTGGGTTCAATCAGGCCAGTTCCTTTTCAAGAGCATCCGCCATCTGACCCAAGGTGTCAAACTTCCAGTCGTACACCTCGCGCTGCCTGTTTCCCATCACCGCACCGGGCCGCACGATCCAAGATGATCTGATGCCGGCCTCCTTCGCCGGGTGGTGGTCGTGAAACTGGCTCTGCGCCGTCTGCAGCACCTGTTCCTTGTCTGCCCCGAAACTTTTCTTGACCTTGTCCAACATGTATCTGAAGTTGCGTTGGTCGGGCTTGTAGGACCCAATGTCCTGGGCGGTGATCACCAGGTCAAACGGGACACCTTCGAGGGGCCCCGAGTTGGTAGCAGCAAAGGACTCGCGGTCGACGTTGGAGAGAATGACGAGCTTGTAGTACTTCCCAAGACGGCGCAGGGCGCCGACCGTGTCCGGGAAGGCGGGCCAACGGCCGACCGAGCCCCCAAAGGCCTTCGAGGCCTCCGGGGAGGGCGCGTCCAGCCCGAGCTTGTCGGCTATCTGCGGGTGAATGGTTGCGAGGAGTTCAGAGTACAGCATTTCCGGGGTCTCTATTTGCTGTTTGTTTTCGAGGTCGTGGCATACTTCCAAGAGATGCGCGCGGGAGAAGTCGGCGCGCCTGTTTTCCTCGAGGAGGGGCTGCAAAGCTGCCAGCATGCCGCTCTCCCAATCGATCAAGGTACCGTAGACATCAAATGTAAGAACGCGGAAGTCTTTGAGGCTCGCCATGGTTACAGAAAAGCGCGGTGAAGTTGATTGCCGTTATAGGGTTGATGACGGTAGTTGTGGCGACTTTGAAGGCTTTGTACAAGAACGATGCGGGATTGCTGCTGGTCTTATGCAGAGAGCGGAAATTGATGAAAAGATTTCGGAATCCCAAACCCTCAAGTCGAAAAGACTTTGGTATTTATGGAAATCGTACCGCGAGTGTTGAGGCCGGAGTGATGACAAGCAACCTCCGCTCGGAAGGGCGTAACATGTAATTGGTCAATCCCGACCGGGTTACCGTTCCCGCCGTTCAAGCGGACACGGTGCTTTAGCAAGATTAGCGCCGGCCCGGTGACCCGGCGACCAGGCCAGGATTGCCTCTTGTACCGCGAGCATTCGATTCCGCAGGGATGAACACAACAGCGTAGATGGACCATCGGCATTCATGGATCAGGAGTGGTTTGGGACTATATATCGTTGTCAACCGCCTGTCTATGTCAATCAGTCACTCCATGTCTCTACGTATGAGTTGGTATGATGGGGTTCAAGGGTAGATCAAGTCCGGCTGCCAAGATGTCCACTCCACTAGCCTAACTGATTTCGAAGCGGGGGAACGTGTGGGAACACCACTTGAACCACATCAAATGACTCACTGCTGGTGACGATAACAAATTTTGGGTATTGTGAACCGCTTAGCCGATTTGAAAAAAAGACTTGGACGCGCATCGCCTCTGGTCGCCACTCTGCATAACCGCTGAGACCCCCCCGTGATCAATGGCACCGGATACAGACCTCCTTGCAGGCTTCCCAACAAAAGCACCGGTGAAGCCGACTACCAAGCTCCGCTTCGCGGATGTAAGTGCATGATCCCCCAAGTCTCTATGCGCACCAAGAGCACAAACCTTTGGTGGGCTGACTCGTCGTTGCAGGTCGCCGTGACAGCGACAGCAAATGACTTTGCAGGATTCTACCGGGGCAAGCAGTATCATCAGCCGGACTTCGATGCAGTCCTCGACCGCGCCCTGGCCGCCGGGGTCGACAAGGTGATGCTGACGGGCATGTCGCTCAGGGACGCGGCGACCAATGTTTCCATGGCGAAGTCGCGGCCGGCAGGGACCTGTTTCGTTACCGTCGGTATACACCCGTACCACGCGGCCGAACCGGATGCCGAGGAGGACGGCGGCGAGGACGGGCACTTCAAGAAGCTGGCACAGACCGTCCGCGACGCCCTGAAACCCACGGCCGAAGGGGCCCCGTCGGTGCTGGCTGCCTTCGGGGAGCTTGGTCTGGATTACGACCGTCTCAGCCACGCCTCCAAGGAGGCCCAGGTCCGCACCTTCAAACGCCAGATGGACCTCTTTGTCGAGGAGCGGTTCGACCTGCCCCTGTTCCTCCACTGCCGCGCCGCATTCGATGACTTCGCAGACGTTGTCCGGCCCTACCTCCCCGAGCTGCCCCGTCGAGGTCTCGTCCACTCCTTCGTCGGCACGTCGGCCCAGATGAAAGCCCTCGTGGAGATGGGATTCGACGTCAGCGTCAACGGGTTCAGTTTCCAGGACAGGGAGAGCCTGGAGATGGTGCGTGAGATCCCCCTGGAGAGGCTACAGATCGAGACGGACGCGCCGTGGGGCGAGATCCCCGCCGGCTCGGAAATCGCCAAGAGGTACCTTGCCAGTGCGCCCGCCTTGCCGCAGAGTAAGAAGAAGGACAAGTTCGAGATGGGTCTCATGGTAAAGGGCAGGAATGAGAGTTGTACGATGGAAAGGGTGGCCTATGTTGTGGCTGGGTTGAAGGGCTTGAGCGTCGAGGAAGTGGCCGATGTTGCATGGACGAACAGCATCAAGATGTTCAGGCTTGGTGAGCTGTAGACCAGACACGCTAGTGCACCTTGCCAATAGTTTTGATGGCCTATAAGTGATCCTACACCTAAAATGCCACCATAAGCCATCTTCTGCCGCGAGCAACAAGTAGGGAGGGTGCGTCTTGCCAGGAGCAGTACCCGCTTCGTTCAGGACCGTGATCCCCGCCGCTTTGGCTTCGCCCTCCAACTCCCTGATGCCCGGGGACACGTAGCTCGTCGTCACGACATGCGTCTTCCCCCTTATGCCGACCTCTATTACTGTAGGATGGTGGATGAAGGGAACAAGAGAGGTAACCAAGTCGTGGACGACAGCATGTGCGTCCAGCTCAGGGGAGGCGACGTTGAGAGCATTGGCTGTCGCTCGTAGGTGGTCCGACGCCAATGCCTAGGCGATGGATATGGTACGGCACGTTGTATGTGGGCTGTCACCTGTCAGAGGTGAGAGGTTTGCCGGAGCGAAGAATGTGTACCAATCGTCAACTTGTCTCTCTCGTTCCGGAGGGGGTGATCGACGCATGGTTTTGCGACCAAGCCACTGCCGAGGACGAGAATCTCCCTGTCGGACGTTTTGGGAACTCGGAGGTTACCTAGAGGCTTGGCTGAGATCTACAAACAAGGGTACATTTATACCATCGACTATCCTCGATTCCTATTGTTGTTTTCACACTGTTATCCCGAGCCTGTCATCAGTAGCGAGTCATCTGGCGGAACCGCTTCAACGATCGACCATCAACTAACATGCGAAATGCCACCACTAGTCTAACCCGAGTTCAATATCCATACTGAATATTATTCCCTGCGAAACCCTTCAGGCAGAGAAAGACAGTCAGTGTATGGTCGGGTATGGTGCCACGCTCGGGCAAAGAGGAGGGGTTTACACTGATTGCTTTTGGGCCGATAAACATTATTCTCACTAAAATTATCAAGTACTATTGCCAAGGCATTTCAAGACGTGCTAGGTAAATGCTGCTGTGCAGTGGCGGATGCTTAGAGAGGTGCACACCAAATGGAATTGAGTGTTGTCTCCAACTCTGATAGTTACATTCAAGGTCAGCGCCTTTGACTTGGGAAGGAATAACACACACAGACAACCATTTGTGACTAAAACTGGCTTGTCCTTGCCTCTTTGGTTGCTGGATGAGACGGCCCTGAGAGTGGGTAATAACCTTGGAAACCCTGTGAGGCTCAATCGAGTGATCGAGTGCACAGGTCTTGCGCTAATATTGACGTTGCACAGTCAATAAAGGCAAGTCAGGCGACCGGGCATGTCTAAGTACGAGCATATGCTTGCCATAGAACGGTAGCTGACACGCGAACGAATCACGAGCAACGATACGTCGCCAGCAACGCCGAGCGATAGCAGCAGGCGGCCGTCGGCGGTAACTCAAGCCTTGACCCACCAGTGACGATCTAGGGCTGTCGAGGATGCCTACTCCCCGAAAAGGAGCCTTGATCTACGAGATAGAATCGCGGGGGGGGGGTTCCTGCAAGTGTTTAGCTTCCCGCCTCGAGTGGATCTCCCGGTAGTTCCTTGGCGAGAGGGGTTCCTTTATTTGCTGTGTGCAACGAGAGACCGGCCCTGCCTGGCTTATCGTACGATTCAAGGACTGTCCACCGCAGGGCCGCTATCTCCTTTACAATATGCGGCTGACGAAAGCCTGATGTAAATGCTCGCCCTGCTTTTCACGTTCACTTTTTCCCTCCGTGCCGTCCTTTGGGTGCTTGGACAACGGCAAAGCTTGAAAAAGTACCGACAACCGTAAGACAGGGGAGAGACGTAGAAGTAGTATGAGTGATGGTGAAGCGCAGTCTCGTATGCAATTCAGCCCCTTTCTGTAGCCAGTCCATAAGTAGTCGAAGGTATGGACATCTGCCCGCCACTCATCTCCCCATCGCGGGGAGTTCAGGCATTCTGTTCACCTAAAGGGATTATATGATGATCACCAAACAAGATCACTAGCAGGAAAGCGTCGGTTTTGGTCATCGTAGTTGTATCGAAGTCAACGTTGTATTGCCGTCGTCATACCAACGCTGAGGAGTCGAAATGGTCTCTGAGTAGGTACATCTCATGTGCTAGTTCACAGCCAAGAGTTGACTGCACACACCACAAAGAGCAGTTGGAGGGTTGTCTCACCGAGAATGGTGATTGACTTACGATTGTTATGATTCATTCGAACTGCCGACGAATCCGGAGTTGACGGCGCCGATCCCCGGCAGCCTTGGGTGCCAAAAGCCTGGGACCAACATCGACGGTGAAGGGTCTAGGGTTCATCCGGATCCCTAAAGAACGTGACATCCTAGCTGAATATAACTTCCGGGCGGGCACCGAGTGGCCGCCCTCCCTCGTTCCCCGCAAGGTCGCCTCAAAGTCGAAGGCAACGATCGTCCCGATCTGCGCACTCGACCGCCACTGGAGAACGGCGCCTTACCTTACCCACCAAGGGTCATCCATGGAGGGAACCCCATGATGAAAATGGCATGCTAGGAAGCCACGAGGGGGTGTTCCATTCCACCGTGTTCGAGAAGGACTATGGCGAGAAGATGGACCTGCAGAAACTGCACTCTAGTCCCCGTCACTGGATCTGGCAGCGGGTTGATCCATCCATTACCGAGAAGTGACTAACGAATAGCCAGCATGGAAGGCATGGTTCACCAACGTGCGCGGGCGCGAAAATCGACGACACAGTTCGATGGAGGAGGCTTTTGACGCTGAGTGCAATGTCCGAAGATGATTCGCGCTTGGGTGGCGGGATTATTGCGAGCGTGTGAGGCGGACCGTCATGGGGTTGCCGCCGTCCGCCTCACTTTGCCTATCTCCTGCAGGCTCACCACCCCAACGTGTAAGGTGGAACGCACACTCGCGCACACACGCACACGCACACCCAAAAGGATGGGTTCCCACCCTCATGAGAACCGACACAACAGACGAGCATGTGTGGCGCCTGGCCGTGCATGCAGGCATTATCGAGGCACGCTCTGACGACTGACAGCCCGAAGCGGTGAGGATGCCGACAATAACTGTGCCGAAAGGGCAAGACCAAAAGTGCTCCTTTCATCTTGTTTGGTGCGAATAATTGGCCTTGAAAAGCTAGTCATCTCGACTCTGTTGCCGTGTACGAGGATTGGCGCGCCCAGATCATCGCGCAAGTAGATGGGCGGAGATAAATACCGTCTTCGTCCTCCTGATCGCCATGACCTCCTAACAATTCGAGCCATCCCGTCCGTTGCAGGTGCTCGAGCAAACAAATCACATTTCCCATGTCCGAACGCTTGTCATGTCTTCGCCAACAGAGATGAACAGATACTGGATCCCTCGTTTGGATATCCACAAAAAGATCATCACTCAAGAGCTTCCTTATTACCTTGGACCGGATGCAACCGTCAGGCCGTACACAAATGAGGTGTGAACTTCTCATCCAATGTGATTGAGACGCCTCTCACAGCATCATCTATAGGGAGAAGATGGTTTTCTCATCACTACTCCAGGCCCGTGCCTGACTGACGTGAGCTCCACCATAATGCATGCTTTCTTTCAAAAAAAGGTCCACTTGCCGCTAACTTTCTTGGCTTCTTCTAGGAGCAAATCGATGATATTTGCAGGAAATCCAAGGAGATATGGGAGCGGCAGGCGGCTATCAAGGCACAAGAAGCGGACAAGCCTCTCAAGAGGCCGCTACACCAGCCGGTCGTGATATCGCGAGCGTCAAACGATTCTTCGCGAAGGAGGCACGAAGCACACCGAAGCCATGAGAGACATCGACGTTACGAAGAGAGGCGGCGTGAGTGAGGGCGGGCAGTTCGGTTAGAGCCGGTCTTTGTGACCGAGGTCTCATGTTGGGCCAGACTTTTGGATCCAAACTTAAACCACAAGGGCGTCGCAGATGGTTGGATTCGTCCTTTACCACTTAACGGGATGGATTTGTGGAATTCGATGATTTGAGACACGCGATGAAGGCTTTGCGTTTGGTGAGGGGAAGCGGTTTGTGTGGCCTGGGGCCGTAGCCGACGGTGGACCCAGTTAGGCAGTCGTTGTGTGACTGGCCAGGCGACATACGAGATGAAGCAGCATAACCAAGTCTTTTCCTGATTGGGACGAGCAAGAGTATGTGCCCCGGAATCATCCAGCAGCAGTTCGCCATCTGGCAAGCCGGGGGAGCCAATGGAAGTAGCCGAAACTACGGCGCCGTCCGTCCATTGCTCTCAATAGGTATGCGTATGCGAAAACGTCGTCAAAGGCGCGCTACAGAAATGCAGCGCCCGGCGGGATGCGACCAGCTGGCCTCTCCTGACCTAGATACTCACTTTCATACTGTTTTCTGTTCCCGAAATAGACAATATGCATTATAATCGTACCGAAATGCTGTTGAGGGCCAGCGGCATGTGCAGCCCAAATTCTCTGTACAGCAGAAGCTTCCGACAGGACGCCAAAGCCGGGACTGCACTCGGTCCGTCCCAAGGCTCGAATCACGAACCGGGAACTTTGTCACCGGTCTTACAGACGTAATCCTTATCGAAGCCTTGTGGTTCGTGTGTTCGACAACGAATCGGAAAACATGAGGCAGCCTAGCTGCGGTGGTGGGCGTGGCGAGCACGAAGAGCATGACACGTCTGCCAATGTTGTGAGTAAGGCTCTGGTTGAGGTGTGCTCGGGTCATGCGTAGCCTTTCACACCATGTGGTGTGCTTCACCTTGTCGAAGCAGCAGCCGTGGACTCATCCAGACTCCTGGTCAGGGAATCGTAAATGTAGACTCGTATCGCTGAAAATCGAGAGGGCCGGTCGACCAAAGTATCAGAGCTTGGATAGCCGCTTTCTCCGGCTCTTCGGCTGTCCCTCTGGTCCGCGTGCCTAGAGGCGACGGCTTGACATAACCAACAACATTAACCCATTCGCCGATTTGCGTCTGATTCGGCTTCATATTGCCAAGCAGAAGCTGAACGTCGACTAATGCACTGACGTGGGACCCTTTGGGGAAGCTGTGCTCCAGTGTAAGCACTGCTGATTGCGTTGAGTACGATGTTACACTGAATCCATATCAGTACAAAATGGTAGAAGCAGGGCGTGAATTAAAAGACAAAATAAGAACAAAGTCAATGGGCAAGATCCTACCAAGAATGACATGGAGGGTGAGGGTGGGAGAAGCGGATCTTACCATCCCATGAATCTGACCTTCTCGCCTGGCGACCTCATCGGCAGGTCTGATAGAAGACACAGCCGGGAAGGAAGCGGGCCTCTGGACATGACGACGTAAAAGCACCCTAGTCTGATGCGTATGATTTATCGACGTGCTCCGCAATTTAAGCGCCTGTAAGGTCTGTCATAGTGACACTGGTTTGAGGAACATGGCCGGGTTGATGATGGGTTGATGAATGTGAAAGCTTAAGAAGATTGGACTAGTCAGCAGTTCACCTATAGCTTCCAACCAACAGGGACAGCTGGCAACGCCTGGATTGAGTCGGCGATAAGCAAGATTCTTATCTGCCAGTCACATTGCAAGAGTCACGCGGCCCTCTCACATGACCGGCAGAATCTCGGCTAAACTGAGCCGACGGTGTTGCTGGGCAGAGCCGCCGTCATCGCCCGCCGCCCACTAAACGGCATCGCTAAGCCAGTCGGGAGCTTGCATCATACCTGCCTTGACTACCTGGTCCTATCTCTCAGCATTGTGCCTATCGACCCTGCGACATCTTGACTTGGAGAGCCGCGAGTGTTCGTCACACGATTTTGCGACCTTGATTACCGTCTCAGTCAAGATTTCTTACTACCTCTGCGGCTCGCTGAAACGACGACGACTGCCCGCTTGTTTTCTCGTTTCGGTACCCCGCCATCAAACTTCGGCGAGTGCCACGCAATCGCGGAATACGGCTGCCTTCAACCGATAGTTGCCTGCGCACGACGTCAAAACCGACTCGATCCCCTTCCAGTTCGCCCGGCTCCATAGTCAACTCTTCAATCCTACATCACGTATCATCATGTCTGGCGTCTGGGGCTGGTTCGGCGGCGGCGGCGGCGCCAAGAAGAAGAATGACGCCAAAGATGCGATCCTTGGCCTTCGGGTCCAGCTCGATATGCTCCAGAAGAGAGAGAAGCACCTCCAAAACCTGATGGACGAGCAAGACGCTATTGCGAGGAAGAACGTCAACACCAACAAGAACGGTAAGTCATGTGAGCCATATACCGCAACGAGGTTGGAGGCTGATGAGGCAACCCCACAGCCGCAAAGGCTGCCTTGCGTCGCAAGAAGGGCCACGAGCATAGCCTCGAGCAGACCATATCTCAGATTACGACACTCGAATCCCAGATCAACGCCATCGAGTCGGCGAATATCAATCGGGAGACGCTGCTGGCAATGGAGAAGGCCGGCCAGGCCATGAAGGGCATCCACGGCAAGCTTACGGTCGACAAGGTGGACCAGACAATGTATATGCCCAAAAGCCCGTGGTTTCCGTTGGCGGTCAACGGAAAGAATGCTAACACGGTGCCAACAGGGAGGAACTCCGCGAACAGAATGCCCTCAGCGAGGAAATCGTCAACGCCATTACGACGGGCCAGACGGACAACATCATCGACGAGGATTTGGAGGAGGAGCTGGAAAATATGCAGCAGGAGCAGTTGGACGAGCAGATGATAAGCACCGGGTCGGTGCCAGTGTCGGATGCCGTCCATCGCATGCCGGCTGCAGCGAACGGAGAAAGTAAGGAGTGCCCTCCCCTCTCATGGAATTTGAACAGTGGCTAACACGCGCAAATCAGTCAAAGGCAAGGCGCCCATTGCCGAGGAGGACGACGAGGAGGCCGAGCTGCGCAAGCTGCAGGCGGAAATGGCCATGTAAGGGGCTACAGCTACAGGCGGCAGATGTTCCTGCGGGGACGGCCGAGGAGGATATCATAGCATTCGTGGCCAAGAACAGGGCTCCTGGAGGCTTGCATGAAACTGTCATACGGGGGTGTGAACAAAGTCAAGCTTGTCCGGAGGGAGTGGGTGGACTTTGCACGACATACTCGACATACGATGCAGGCTTGCACAGGCTTGCTTATTCGATGCGGCTACAGCTCCAGGAACGGCCTGTGTCCATACGCTTCTCGGGTACCTTGGCCCCCTTTCATCAGACCTGTTTACTGGCGTTGGCGTTTTTGGGATACGCGGGGTTGTCATTCGACGGGAATCTCGCGGTTGAGGAGGT
Source organism: Colletotrichum zoysiae (assembly GCA_030867305.1). NCBI lineage: Eukaryota > Fungi > Ascomycota > Sordariomycetes > Glomerellales > Glomerellaceae > Colletotrichum > Colletotrichum zoysiae. Next base: position 196,970 of record MU842850.1, read on the forward strand.
TGACGGGAGTTTGACAAGCTTTTCTGGGTTTGCTGGAGTGGCAATTTACAAGTCTCCGAGTACTATGCGCGCGTCTTGTTCCCCCATAGAAACATATATCGATCGTTGTTGAGGAGCTAAGTCGGACTTTCGCGAACCCCATGCAGCGTGCAGTTTCGGACATACCCCTTAAGGTGAAGGGTTTACTTGGCATATGCACCAGAGATGCGGCCGGAATCCAACGGTATCTGGTTCGGTGAAGGAACGGTCAAGGTGATAGACGACGGTCCACCTGGAAGTAAGGTAGGGTAAGGCATGGTCAGGTACCTACCTACACGGTAGGTAGTCCGCTGGCGTTGGGTATCCACTTGACCGGGACCGGGACAGAAGCCATCTCTCACGTGTTCCGGCACACCGCCAGTCGCCAGGAGCGACCGATCGAGGGTTGGGGCGTCCAAGGCCACGATCATTTTGCCCGTATGCGCATCCGATGTCGTTCTGGGAGGGGGAGAGAAAAGGGGAGGGGGGGATCGGCTCGAGTCACGACAAGACAGCGCAGACCTGTCTATCTGCTCTGTTGTGAGTACACCGCAGATAACAGTTAGTCCCAGAGGGGAGGCGGGCGAGGCAGGGTTCATGTCACTGCGACAAATGCTTGGACTCGATCGTTGAAGGAAAGCAAATGAGGCTTTCCAGCCTGATCAATGCAAATGCCCCGAGTGCCATAAGGCGATGCATTGCGGATAAAGGAGACCAAGGGCAAGGCGTCTGGCCTGGGATCTCGAGGAAAGCCTGCAACGAAGAGCCTGCCGGACCTGACCTGTCCCTGCTGTACGGATAATTAAAGGACAATGACGGAAAGGAGCGGGCATAACGGAGGTACCTGGAGAGGTATCTTCTGGCGAGACGAGCACCAACTTAACCTGCCTTGATATCGAGAGTGCAGCGGGGATACCACCGACACATGCATTTATCGTGCCCCACTTGCGTTGTTTATGAGCAGGGACCTAAGTACAGGCCCGTGTTGTCCTTCTGGGCTGGCAGGATGATGCAGGCAGGTGTCTGCCACTGCCCGAGACCACTCAGTCAACCTTACTAGGTACCTATTCGTACCTACCTATGTACAAGAGCAAGAGCGAGTTAGGTATCCGTACCAAGGTACCTAATCACAGTCGGCCCACTCCTTCCTTGCTGGCGAGAAATAAAAAACATTTTTATTTTATCTTTATTTATTTCAACACCCGTTTTCCCTGCCGAGCACTCGGCGCGCAGCGTCGTCAGCTGCCAACTTGAGCCGAACCTTCTTCATTTCCACTGCCTACTCATCCACTTCCAGTATCCCTGAAGACAAAAAGACGTTCGTACGTTCATGGATGGCCGTCCCTCAGGATAAACAACAAGGCCATTCACCCTCATCCATCGACCGCTGTCCCTGCCGCCCTCGCGCACGCATCACTACAGTGTCTACCATATCGACCATCACCCAGTCGTCTTATTGGCCTTGTTGTGCAGTACGGATACGTCGTGTTCCCTGGTAGCATACCACGATACGTAGCGATTCCGGCATCGCGATGGCTTCAGCCAAAATCTCGATGGCTTGCTGGTCCAACCCAACTGCGAACCCCACATCGCCAGCATCGCCCGTCAGTCACGACGCAGCAGACGACGGCCCAATTCCACCAGCCATGTTGACCGCGGCATCCCTCGGCGCCCAACCTCCGACTCGTACATAGTACGGCCCCTCCACTTCATCTCGTTCCGCCTGCCCAGTGGCGTCTAGTCAGACCAAGTCGGGTGCTTGCAGTGCACCCAATGACACCGGCAGCTACGGGCTACCTACATCGCTGCAATCGATGAAGTGTAGACCGGGCTACTGCGAATCTGTTCGGTCCAGGCCGGACTACTGCACCTCTCAAACACCGTCGTCGGGAGGAGCCTTGCCACGGCATCCCGTCCCATCCCACTCATCCCACCCACTTCACGACTATCAAATCCTGCCCAACCTCACCACCACCACCATGTGTCCGAGGTCTCTCCCGACTTCCGTCCTGCGCTCTTACCTTCCGCCCGTGGTGAGTGGGCGTCTAACCAGCCATTGCCACGACATCACATGTCCGTCTCCTTGCTAACATGGCCAGAACCGCCTGCTTAACAATCGATTGATTGACCCACTGCCATCCTTCTCCGCACAAGGAAACGACGCCGTCCTCGCTGCTGAAGCTAATCCGCTATGATGCCACCGCCCAACCGCCCACCCACCACTCGTCTGTCTACCTAGGGTCACATCCGCCCCTCCCGCCAGCCGTCGTCCGGCCTTCTACACTGCATGGATCTCCAGAGGCGAGCCTTAACCAAGCGAGCCACGTTGCACGCCGCTGACCGGGGTCTTAATGGCCGGTGGGAAACAAACCGCGTCTCTAAACCCACCATTTGACATGCTTGCCGCCCAAGGGCTTTTCTTAGACTTCCAAGGGTTGGAAGTAACTTTCCCGACTCAGTGCACTTCGCGTGCGCTGCGCTGCATTCACGCAAGCAGGACGTTTCCCAACGCCAACGTGCTGCACGTAGCCATACCACGGCTTGGCTTCTCCCTCGTCCAATCCCCCTTCTTCTCAAACAACGGATGACAGGTTGGTTGGGGCTCCCCTCCACTGCAGTTCAGGAACCATCACCTTTCCACCGGCAATCTTTTCCTTATGTCTCAACCGGGGCAATGAGGACTTTTGCAAGGGTCGACCTGGCTCCGGTGGACCGGCCCATCCATCATCCCCTGTCCCGACTGTCCATTGCGTGCGTGCGTGCTGGGCTGGAGACCAACAACCAGCATCGCCCGTTCTAGCTCATTGCCGCTGAACGGATGGACGCTTGACAGTTCGCACCTCAGTCAAGTCCAGCGAAAAATTCCTCCACTGCAGGAGAAGTACGATGTATGTACGATCTATACCTCTTTGGGTCGCATGCCGCAGTACTGTACGCTTTGAAACTCTTAGGATTACTGCTAGAGGCACTTGTTCGACGGGCATTGGCTCATTGATGGTCAATCCGTCTCGTTCAAAAGTCTCTCACCGCAATGCTGGCTTGAGTTATTTTCTTCTTCAACAGTCAATCCCTCCGACGAACATCGGGGCTTGTGGGCAAATTTCAAATGACCTTGTCTCTCCAATCGCTGAAAAAATTCGAACTGAGCGGCAAGGAAAAAAAGAAGGCGGGAAAGCCCGTCGTCTCGGTGCATGGGCGACGCCCTATGACACTACCGAAAGGGACAAGACCACAAAACGTAAAGCACTTATCCTGGGAAATGTCACTGACATTCATGCCCGGCCTCATCGACACCGGCTCTTTCATGCGGGTTAACGGCTCGCTTCCCAATCCACCGCCGTTGGGCAGCCATCATCCCTCCTACTTGGAATGGTCTCCTGGCCCGTCTGATGTGTTCAACCAACAAGCCTGTCTCTGCGGCCATGTTCCTCATCAGTCAGTCATCACAACACCCTCCAAGTCCCTAGTCCTGGAAGCCGCGCTCCCCCCCAGTTCAACCCAATTGCGACGTGGCGCCAGTGCTCCTCCCGCCTCACTCAAGCCAATGGCTCCCAAGCACGCACGACATTGATCACTTGGACTCGAGAACTGCCCGATTTTGTCCCCATTCGTGGGGACTGCGTGGGGTAAGCCTGCGTCAGGGACCCCTTACTCCCGCACCTTGAACCCTGCCTCTAGTCAGTGATGCTTGTGATGTTTGGCAACGCAGGAAAGCTCCCCCTGCTTGTCTGGTTCAGAACCTACTTTTCATCCCACCACTGCTCGGCCCAGTTGTGCCCTCCTGGGGTCGCCGTGGTCCAAAACGCCTCTCGTCACTCTCGTCACTCTCGGTCCCTTATTGCCCAACTCCATCCGTCATCAAGCCGAGATAAGAGACTGGATGCTTCCTTGCCGTAACTATCAATTGCATTTTGGACTGTTGTTTACACCACAACGACCGTCTCATAGGCGACGAAATACCACTGTGTACTTTGCTTTTGAGTCTCGCGATACCCGCCCAAGAGACTCAAAGTTTTTACTCCGGTTTGGGCACCGCATACCAACAAAATCACAATAGCCTACCAAAAAGAATAATTCCAAGCTTATTCTTCTCTGGAAACCACCCTCCCCTTGCGTCGCAAGCAACGCCAGACTACGTACCCGACCTCGCATTGATCGGCTGCTGCTACGAAACAAGGGCTCCCGTAAACACCAGGCCCCGGAAGCATGAACTCGGAAGAGCCAGTCGATTACTGCCCTTACCGGCAGAACCTTGACTGGGACCATGTCCAGACACAGGACTTCTCCAACGTCAAGTACTTCCAACCTTCAGATTCCGAATTGGAAAATGGTAAGATACCCGCTTGGCGCTGCATTCGAGTCTGGTACTTGCGTCTAACTCCGCCAACTTATAGATGGGGACGTATATGCCAATGGCGTAAAATATCCCTCACAACCTGCCCAGGCCTCCAGCAGCAGCAAGAAGAGCAAGAAAAAGGCCAAAAAGGACAAGAAAGCGGCGCAAGCCATCCACGAAGAGCCTCCAGTTGCTCCCCCCGAAATCCCTACGCCAGAACCGCCTCACGACGTCGGCGCAGCGGAAGACGAGTCGCCGACGGCACCTACAAAGAAGGACAAGAAGAAGAAGAAGAAGGGCAAAAAAGAAGAAGCCGTTGTCGCTTCTCCGCCCCCTCCGCCCCCTCCGCCTACAGAACCAGAGCCCGAACCGAAACTCGAGCCTGAGCCTGAGCCCCAGTCCCAGCCCGAGCCGACACAAGAGGAAGAGGTTGCTGTAGAGGAGGCTCCGACGTCCCCGGTCAAGGCGAAAGAATCTTCGAAAAAGGATAAGAAGGACAAGAAGAAAGAAAAAAAGAAGAAGAAGGGCAAGAGTGGCAAAGACACCGAGGCAGAGCCGGTCGAGAGCTCTCAATCGACTCCTCCGCCACCACCGCCAGCACCGGTTGAGGTCAAGCCGCCAAAGATGGATGAGCCTATAGCGCCGCCTCCCGAAGCCGTAGTCCACACCGAAAAGGAGACTCCTGTCGTTGAGCCCGCTGCCGAGACGGCCCCGGCTGCCGACAGAAGTGTCGACGAGCCGCTTGACAAGAAGGAGGAAACGGATGCATCAGCGGCTGCCGCTGATGCTGTCGCTGTAGCTGCGGCGGCGGCAACAGCGGCTGCGGTAACAAGCACTGATGAAACTCCTGCTGCTCCCTCCGCTGTTGCATCGGCAGAAGACAGCCAAGATGTCTCGGGCAATGACCCAGCTGCCTCACCAGAACAGCCGGAGACAACACCCGAGGCAGCTGAGCCAGAACCCGAAGCTCCCGTTGAGGAAGCTTCTGCGGAACCATCGGCGCCGGAAGCAGCAGCGGATGCTGCCGAGGTTCCGGTCGATGACACAACAGCAGCCGAAACACCTCCTGAGACCTCGGGAGACTCGGCGGCCCCAAAACAGGCAGGTGACGAGTCCGAGGGCTCTGCAACTGCTGAGGCTGCCCCCGTGACTTCAGAAGATGCCGCGCCTGAAGAGCTCGAAGCCGAAGTGCAGGCAACGCCAGAGCCTCCAACGGAAGCCTTGACGGATGATGACAAGTCCGGCGACCCCACTCCCACAGAGGTAGCTCCTGAAGCTCCTGCCGAGACTTTGGCCGAGATCTCCGCTTCTCCAGAAGAGCCAACGAGCGAAGCCGCGACAGACCCGGCTGCGGAGGAACCCACACCTGCCGCAGAGCCTCCGGCTGAGACATCGGCCGAATCCAAACCAGAAGAGTTTGCGCCAGCTGGGGAGGAAGCCGCCGATGCACCGGATGCCAGTACCTCCGTGGTTGAGTCGGCAGATGACGTGCCAGCTGAACCGACGACCGATGTTCCTGCTGCTGCTCCAGAAGAGGCGACGGCCGAGGTGTCCGTTGAGGAGGACGAGGCAGAAGACGCTGCTGCGCCTGCAGAGGAACCGGCTGCCGAAACTCCAGCCGAGACAAAAGTCGAGGATGCCGCGCCGGCAGAGACGGCAGCGGATGCCTCGGCCGAATCCGAGCCCGTCGAGCCGACGTCCGTAGAGCCAGCTGCCGAAGCTTCGGATGAGGCCAAGCCAGAGGAGTCCATTACTGCAGAGGAATCCGCGGAGGATGCCGTCGCCGACGCTCCGGTTGAGGTCACTGCGGAGGACGGTGCGCCTTCTGATGAACCAGCTGTCGAGCCAGTTGTTGAAGCCGCCGCTGATGCTCCCGCTGAGGCTCCCGTTGAAGCGGATGCTGAGGCTCCCGCTGAGGCTTCCGCTGAGGCTCTCGTCGAAGCCGCTGCTGATGCATCTGTTGATGCGTCTGCTGAGGCCGTTGCTGAGGTTCCCGCTGAGGCTTCCGCTGAGGCTCCCGCTGAGGCTCTCGTCGAAGCCGCTGCTGACGCCAAGCCCGAAGAACCTGCCTCTGAGGAAGCATCAACAGAGGTTGTCCCTGAAACTGTCACCCCTGTCGATAACACGGATGAGGAGACATCTGAGGCTAAGACGGATGGCATTCCTCCAGAAGATCCGTCGGCACCGGGGACTGAGCAGCCAGCTTCAGCCGAACCGTCAACCGAAGCTTCCGACGACCCGGTATCAGCAGAGATCTCATCAGCTGAGCCGGCTTCGACTGATGCAACATCGGATCCAGCAGAGACTACCCCTGAATCCGCCAAAGAGGAGGACGCAGCTGATCCCAAGATCGCAGAGGCCGAAGCAGCTACTACGGATGACACTTCAGCTGCCGACGCTGTTGAATCTCCAGCACCCGCGACAGTCGAGGAGCCGGAGTCCGCTGTTGAGGCAGAACCATCGGTCGAAACTCCACCTATGGAAGAGACTCCTGCCCCCGTAGACGAGGAAAAGACTGAAGGTGCTTCACAAGACGGTGTTCCTGAACCAGCAGTTGAAGAGCTAGAAGATGTAGCCCCTGCTGAGAAACCGGTGGAGGTATCTGCAGACGATCAAGCGAAGCCTGAAGAGTCGGCAGCGGCTGATATTCCCGCCGAGGCGTCTACCGCTACGGATGCTCCGACCGACGGTCCTTCCCCCACGGATCCGACTGAATCAAAGGAGGAGGATGCTGCTACTGAGAAAGACGCCAAGGCAGAACCGGCTGTGGCTGCACTCGAGACAGCCGGCGATGAGGCCAAGTCTGAAGATTCCTCTGCGGTTGAAGAGCCAGCGACAACAGGAACGGACACGCCAGCTTCTGATGCCGAGGACGAAGAGAATGAGACGCCCGTCGCCGCTGCCGAACTTGCCGATGAACAAGAGGTCGCCCCGGCTGCGGAGACCACGCCTGTCGACGAGGTAGCTCAACCAGACGAAGCACCCGCACCAAGCGACGCGACCGATATGCTGGCCGAAGAAGCACCTCATTCTACGGATGCTACTGAAGCTGAAGCTGCCTTAGAGCCCACAAAGACAGACGAACTAGAGCCCGTCAAGGAAGCCGACCCTGCGCCTGAGACTGGAGCTTCTAAGGAGCCCGAAGCCGAGTCCCCCACGCCGGTTGAAGCCGAAGCCGAGACTGAGACTCCTATTGAGGCAGTTTTGGAGGCTCCAGCCGCCGCCGCAGCCGATGCCCCTGAATCAGCGGAGTCAGAACAACCCAAGGCAGAGGATATTGAGGCTCCTAATACGGATGTCGAAGAGGCTAAGGAGGCCATTCCTGAGCCGGCTGAGGAGCCTGTTGTCCCCGAAGAGGAGGATGCCCTGCCTGCTTCGGAAGCCGAAATGGAAGCACCCAAGACGGAAGAGCTTGAAGCAACCAAGGACGAGCCGGACACTTCCGCGGAAGCCGAAGCCGAAGCCCCCAAAGATGATGCTCCCGATGCGGATGCTGTACCAGCTGCCGATGCCACGCCCGAGGCCGCTGCGGAAGTTCCCCCCGAGGCTGCTACCGAAGCCGAGGATCCAGCTCCTGTCAACGTTGAAGATAGCGATGGGCCAGCTGCGGAGCCAGCCACGGAACATGAGGCCCCGCAGGATGCGACACCACAACCCGAGTCCGAGGCCAGCAAAGAGCCCGAGACTGCAGCTGAAGTCGAAGCAGAATCCCCCAAGGAAGCCGAGATTGAAGCCGAGCCTGCATCTAAAGAGCCTGCCGCTGAACCTGCCACTGAGCCTGCATCTGAAGAGCCTGCCACTGAGGCTGTATCTGAAGAGCCTGCCGCAGAGCCTGCCGCTGAGCCTGCCGCTGAGCCTGTATCTGAAGAGCCTGCCGCAGAGCCTACATCTGCTGAGCCTGCATCTGCTGAGCCTGCATCTGCTGAGCCTGCATCTGAAGAACCTACTACTGAGCCTGCCACTGAGCCTGCCACTGAGCCTGCCGCTGAGCCTGCCGCTGAGCCTGCATCTGATGAGCCTGCCACTGAGGCTGTATCTGAAGAGCCTGCCGCAGAGCCTACATCTGCTGAGCCTGCATCTGCTGAGCCTGCATCTGATGAGCCTGCCGTCAAGCCTGCAGAGGACGTCACAGATACTGGAGCTGAAATAGCCAAGACGGAGCCCGATTTATCAAAGGAGGCTGAGGCCACGGTCGGGACACCCGAGCCAGAAGAAAGCGCAGCCCCAGAGCCCGCTTCTGCGGATACCTCTGCAGACCCAGCCACCGCAGACGACGCAATTGTCTCCACAGAAGGTATGGAAAGTTACGAAATCATCAGTGACGGCAAAGAATTCAGCTTTACCGCGGAAATTCTCTCCCTCGGGACCAAGGATACTAAAGTAGAGACAGAACTAGTCACTGAAGCCGAAGAAAAGCCTGAAGAAACCAGCCTTGAACACACAACGCCCACTTCACCAGAGGAGCCCACTACTACCGCCGATGTAATTCAGGACAAGGCGGAAGCCGTCGAGGCGCCTGCTGAACCATCTGTGGATGCTGCAGAGCCTGAGGAAGCCGCCACATCTGTGGATGAAGCCAAGGACCCCGAACACGAGGCTATCACCACCGAGACTGTCGCAGCCGAACCCGGTCCTACTGCCGAAGATGCCGCGCCTGATGCAGAACCTGCCCCAGAATCCAAGGATGCTGAGCCAGAGCCCACCTCTGACGCGCAAGCCTCAGAGCCATCGAACGAGCCAGCCCCGGAGTCTGACCCCGTAGCGGAGCCTTCTGCTACAGTTACTGAAGAAGGCGAAGCGGGTGTGTCCGAGCAGGAAACATCACCGGAGACTACAGAAACCTCGGATATCAAACCTGAGGTTAATGCAGTTCCTGAGTCCGAGGTTACGGAGCCTGAAGCGGCGGATGCATCTGCAGAAGCGGCAGCGGAAACAGAAGCTTCTGGGGAAGACAAAGAACCCAACACTGAGCCCGAGCCTGAAGCTGCAACCGAGTCGCCGGAACCAGCAACCGTGGCTGATGAGGCCAACGAAGTCGAGGCTGATCCCGCTTCTGAATCTAAAGATGCTGAAGCTGAGCCGGCCCCTGGGACGAAGGAAGACGATCCCACGCCTGAAGCTAAGGATCCTGAGCCTGCTGCCGAGGCAGGGTCCCTTGATACTAAACCTGAGGCAGAGGTACCAGTCGATGTAGAGATGAATGCAGCAGCACCTGAATCGGAGGTCACGGCTGAAGACGCCAAGCCCGCCGAGGCCGAAACAGTTCCTGACGCGGAGAACCCCGAGCCTGGGGTCGAGGCAGAGCCGCCAACAAATGTCAACGAACCCGAATCTGAGCCTGTACCAGTGGAAGAGCCATCTGAGACTCAAAATCCCGAACCTGCTCCCGGGCCTTCTCCTGAGAATGACGCCATTGTCGAAGTCAAGCCCGAGGAGCCCACCGCCGAAGTTGAGGCAGTTCCGGAGGCCAATAATCTAGCACCCGAGCCTGCGGCGATCGCTGATGCAGAGGCTAAAGAGGCTGAGGCGGAGGCGGAGACTTCGGCTGCAGGCACAGAGGCTGAACCAGAGACTCTGGTAACTAGTGCTCCCGCTCCAGAAGAGACTCCCGATGCAAATGACGCAGAGCCAGAGACCCCAGAAGCTATTGAAGATGCTACAGAGCCGGAGCCTGCCCCCGCAGAAGTTGTCGCAGAAGATGCTGAGGAGCCAAAGCCCCAGACCGATGTTGTCGACGGGACAAAGGAAGCCGAAGCCGAAGCACCTGCTGCTGTTGAGGTAGCTGTCCCGGAAGCTGCCGAAGAACCGATAGATCCCCCTGCTTCAGCGGAAGAAACTGCGGTGGCACAGTCTGTCCAGGAAACTGAGAAGCCAGAGCAAGTGCCGGAGCCAGTTGTTGAAGAGCCCAACCAGCCGGAGCTTACCGAAACAGCTGCAGAGGTAGGAGATGCTGCTGTTGTTGAGGAGACGTCGGCACCAGGGCCTGAATCTGCCAACGAGTCAGCCTCTTCTGTGCCTGAAGCTCCTTCTGAGCCCGAAGCTCCCGCAGAGCCTGAAGCTCCTGCTGAGTCCGAAGCTCCTGCTAAGTCCGAAGCTATTCCCTCCGCCGAGCCAGAAGCAGAAGCTGCTGCCGAACCTGAAGCTCCTGCTGAAGCTGAGGATCCCACAGAGCCAGAAGCAGAAGCTGCTGCTGAGCCTGAAGCTCCTGCTGAGCCTGAAGCTCCTGCT